>VXAC01004113.1:0-10259 GCA_013399225.1 Rhipidura dahli
TATATATATATATAATGGCTATATACATATTTACATGCTATCTTTTAAACTATTTTATTCTTAATTTTTATGGGGAAGATGTCCATTTATTATAAAACCAGTTTAACTGTAAAAGGAAGAGTAACAGCCTGCATAACTGGGTTTTAATTAAATGTATTTGGTTCTTGAAAGAAGTTTAATGCAGACTGTATGCATGTATATTTTATGTTCATATATATTTTTGCATCCATAGAAATATTTAAATATATAAATCTAATTGCTTGTTGTGGGAATATTATAGCATAGAAGGTGAAGCTTTGTTTAGCTAAGAAATGAAGTACCTATACCATTTACTGACAGAAGCTTGAAAACCTAATTATTTCTATTAGTTTGCTGCCTTTATCAAAAGGAAGTGTGTGAAATACAGCCCTACTGAAGTCTATGGCAGATCTCCCACTGTCTTCAAAGGGGTCTGTATTTCACCCTGTGTATTTTCTCAAAGAGAGCTGCCAATAACATCTGCCAGCTGGAGATCCAGCTAGATGTGGCTTAAGACAAAAGAAATGTGTGTCAGCATTTCATTGCATGACAAAGGGTGAAGGCTTTAGAAGTCTGCTGTGGTAGATTAGTACAAAAAATGTTCATTTTCCTTTAAAACAAAACAGGGTGAAACACTTGCCTGATATTTCTCCAGATATTTCTGTTGTGGTGCATCATTGTAGGCATGGCCACATAAGGCACAGCTGTGAAGTGAGTGTCCCTCACCTCAGCTGCCAGGTTTAAGCATGTTCATGGTCTCATTTCCCTTGAAATCTCACCTCTGCCCCCTCTGGAGATAATGTGCATATTTTTCTCTTCTGTACTCCCTAATTTTCCAGGGTATGGCCTTGTTTCCTTCAGCTTCATACATGGATCATCGCTCAGTGAGGAGGTTTGTGGTCCACACCCTCTTCAAAACCACTCCATGGACTTGTAGAAAATAAGCCTTATCTAGGGGAAGTCTCCCTCCTGGTCACGTTAGAAGTGCTGTTACTTCACTTATCTCCAACATTGTTCAATTAGGAAAGAAAATAACACATAACCTTAAGTTGGAGTGGCTGGCACTGCAGTAAATGTGGTCTATGTAGAAAGGGCAAACTGTGACACCCAGGTTGGAGGTCTGGATTTGCAAGATTCCTCTTGTGTGTTCATGGACAATACTGATGTTGGCTTCTGTGTATTTTCACTTCGGTCTCTTTCAAATTCTACGCATGGAGAAGAATAGCTTTATAATATTATTTTTCTGATTAACAGGCTGCACATGGGTAGGAAAAATTGGAAAGTGTAAAGTCTGTATTCCTATGGGCCATGAATTAAAAATGAAAACCACAGGTGGTTTGGGTTTTCTCCTTCTAAATCAAAACATGATGACTGAGGCTTAGCCAAAACCAAAATATGGCTGCCCATGGCCATTTTTTAATAAAAGTCCCTCAGATTTGTTATACATTCCACTGAAAATCTTTATTGTTAGCATGTTAGTCACTGCAAGTGTCTTGCCCAGAATGAAGTTTCTCATTTTACTGGTTTTAAATTTTTTTCTATGCTCAATATCCCTAGCATTTTGCAAACACAGTAATTTTTTTTTGAATAAGATAAATCTCTGAGATTACCTTCTTTATTACATCCTGATATTCCTTTAAGAGAGAAATCTTTGTTTTGGCTTCTAATAAACATTATATTATGATAGCCTAAGAACCTTGAAGTCATGCAGCTAAAGCATTACAATGATAAGAATTCATTCTTTTATCTTCTCTTTATGCTATCAAAAGATGTTTTGCTTAGTTCATTCTGTCAAACATTTAATAAGATTAATCATTTTCTGACCCTGGAAATTCAAGCACTTCAGTACATTGAAAAAATGATCAGGCATATAAATGGGAAAGATTTACATTTTTTGTCCTGCCCAAGAAGATAGAGATCTATGAAGCAACAAATATTCAAGCTATTGCTCATCATTATGAATAGTAAACTAATAGGCCTTAGAGGGTCAGACAAAGGCAAGTGTTGACTTATTTAATCATGTTCCAGTGTAAAAACGTAATCAAGAATTAACTAAGTAATAATCCTGCTTAAGCTAGTTAAAAGAAAAAAAAAAAAATCACAATGACTATTGAACAATTCCCTGCAGGATAAAAGCTTTGTGCATATTCCCCCCTTCCATTTCATAATTTCCACTAATTTATTATACTAACACATTATTTAAAAACTCCTAGGAACAGACTCACAGAAGAAATTTGGAAGTTTCTTTTTGAAGTTTTCTCAAAAATTGTTAAGTGTCTAAAAATTGCCCAAGAAAGTAAATGACATCCAAACCATAAATGAACGAGAAGCCTGAAAGTTGAAAACTGGCAGCATTTACAAGCTGACTGCCTTTTTTAGGTTTATTCAGTAATAGAAACTGAGTAAGAAAAATATAAGCATCTTTCTGCAGAGTAGTGCCAAACATCCATCCCTCAGAGCAGTGAAAATGAGACTTGAAAGTGCTCAGGGAAATTACCCCTCGATCACAAATGTGGGGCTTTGACATTGGACACAGAGACTTGGTTTTTCTTCTTATAATATTATTTACCTAAATGCTGTTAGAAGGCTGTCATTCTCCTAGATGCTAAGTTCCTAAAGTGCAAATTTTATCTGGAGAATCGAAGATCATTTGGGTCACTGCGCCTGTTGGAGTGTTTGAGGCTCTCCTAAAGCTTCCCCTACTGATCACATGTCCCTGCTGATTACACTCTACTTTTCCAGCAGTTCTAATTTCTGGTAAACCAACCACTCTAAGAAAACCTCAGGTAGAACAATAACGCAAAATGTCTTCTGCATGCCATAATTTCTAAATTTTTCAACCTTTGGGGTCAGTGGCAGGGCTACCATGCAACCAGTTGCCAAAAAAATACTCCTGTAGCTTTGGCTTAAAGTCCGAACAGAGCCAGCTCAAAAACATGAGCTAAATATCAATTTTGCTCCACTGTCTGACAGCAAATTAAAAAAGATCAGTATCTGCTATTTTTGTAATGAGTGCAAGACCTGTTTTTTATACTCAGGTGCTTCTTTGGGGCTTCTTATCGATAGATGATTCACAGGAGGGAAGTAAGGGAAACTTCTAATTGCTCATTGTTATACCTTCCTACAGCAATGCAAAAGAGATGTTGGCCTTCTGCAAGAGCTTTGCTTGCATCAAAGGCTCTGACCTCATCCATCAGTGAGGAAGTTTCAAGACTTGTAGATAGAAAGGAAACATTTTACCTGTGGCTGAGGCAATGACAAAATATTTTTAAAAATTGTTTTCAGGGTTTAAAATCAATAAGTTCTGCTAAACTTGAGCCTTCAAGTCTCCTTTGCTTTTTAAAAATTAAAGGAACTTTCAGCAGGAAAAATTAGGCTTAGAAAACTGACTTTACTTTCTAATAAATAATTAAAAAAAAGCAGTCTAAATACCCTAACATTTTTTAGATTTTATTTTAAATCATGAAAATTTGCTAGGAAATGTTTCTGAAAAAAAGAATCAGCAGATTCATGTGGATTAATGATAAACTTCACTGTTAGAGTAAGGAGTGAGATTTTCAAAATACTGAGTTGTGTTCTTTTTATTTATTTCTGGTAATTGAATGCTTAGGTATCAAAACTGACATCGACTGTTTCTCTCTAGGATAAAGACAAAAGCCCTGGTTTTTAAAAAGTTGGAGTTTCATGAGCTGAAACTTTAGAAACCATCAGGTAATGAGACTTCATTGACATCATGGGAAGTGGGAACACTGATTTAAAAACATCCCGTCACTTATGAATGTAATGAAATTTTCAAGACATTTGGAAGTTTTATAACTTTTTGTCTGGTGGCTGTTAGAGAATAAGAAAATATTTTTTAACATAGGATTTGATTGACTAAGTGTGTTGATAGATGATATTGTTGGAGGTTTATGTGACTATATGTGGATTGTATAATTTTGTGTTTTAACTATACTGTATATCTACTAACATATGTATTTTTATGTAGTGAGTAATACTGTAACATATGTTCATGTTTTAGTACTTTGGAGTCAGTTCAAGTGAAAAGGAAATGGGATTTTATATCTCCTGGATGTTTATTTTGACCTTTACGTGTTCTTTAGCAAACCTGAGACGTTGCAGCAAGCGGGCAGCAGCAGTTGTGTAAGTGATGAACTGTCTTGTTTCCACATCTTACTATAATCAGGATTTAATTTCTAGTGTAATGGTGTTATAGGCAATTATCCTGATATCCTGTGTATGCTGATATTGGCTGGACTTGGGTAAAACCTGGCACACACCCATTCCCACACCACCCCTTGGCTACAGAGCAGGTTTAGGGACTTGCTCACAGGGCAGGACCAGAAGGGGCACCTGTTTACCTCTCATGAATAACAGGCCAAGAAGTTTTAAAGCCTCTTCTTCATCCTTGGGGTGTCAGACAAGACACTTGGCCTCCTATTTCTCATCTGATCTCCAAAGCCCCCCAGCTCTAGGAGCTTGCCATCTCTGGTATTTCAATAGAAGAAACACAGGTCAAGTGGGCTATGACATCAGTAAACCTCTTTTCCTGGGAATTTTTGATGGCTGTGATAAGGGCAAAGGAAGACCTTCCTTGAAAGGAAAGTCATTTGCTTACTGAAAGGCATCTTAGAAAATTAAAACCATGGCAATCTAAATCAGGTTTCCCTTGCAGCCAGTGGCGAGTTCCATTGCTGGGACATCTCTGTCTTGGAAACAGAGGAAGAAATTCTTTCTGTGCTTTCTCTGGCTGCGGCCAGCTCCCTCCCTTGTCTTACTTCCAGCACTTTGAAGCTTGTAGTCCTGCACAGAAATGTGAGATGCAATCAAGTAAATATCTGCAGGACACATAGTACTGACAGGCAGGTACACTAATGCTGTTGTGCTTCCTTATCCTTTCCTAGGAATCCATGATATCCTCCTCTGTGGTCCCTTAAATTCATAAATTTCCTTTCATTTTAGGCCTCCCCTTTTGACTTAACCCAATGCAGCCTGTAAATGTGCATATATGTGCTATGAGACCATGCAGGAAAATCATGGTTAAAATGGATTAAATCGAGGTGTATGTAATATTTATTTTTTGTATTTGCATATTCCATTAATTACCCACAGCCTTCAGTGTACAATTTGATTGACATTCCCTTTAACAATCAATTGGGCTGTACTGGTTTCCATTTGCAAAGTAAACAGCTGCTGTTGTTATCTAATTCAGGCTTTGAACAAACATTCTAGCACATAAATAATACCTGATGAATTTTTTACTTCAGCTTTAACTTTTAATTAATATCATCAAATATTATACAAGAAAGACAATGGCCTTAAAAATCCACCCCAATAACAACATAATGAAATACTCAGTTATTGATCTCATTGAAGAAATTTCTATAAATGTTCAACTCAAACAAGTGTGATTTTTACATCTCTTGTTCTAATCATTAATGACATTGCCAGTACTCTCCTGATAGAATGAGCATTTTTTTGATTTATCTAGCATGAAGGGAATTTACAGGGCAATGTCCTGGATAGCACAATGGAGAAAGGGTTTATCACAAGAAAGCAGAAGACTTGCTGTTCCTTCAAAGGTCAGATCAATCTGTTTAATAATTTGCTATACAATGGAAGCTGTGATACCGATTAATCAATTACTTGCTGCACATGTTCCTATCTGACATGGATATTCCTATCTGACTTGCATTTCCACAGCTGAATTCCCTAGAATAGCTAAGATTGGCAGTACTTGGGGGACTGCTCTCCTCCTGTGCAAATCTTCTCACATGCATTAGGAGCTGCGATTTAACAAATACAGCAACACTTCTGCTTTTGTTCTTGAATTATCTGTATTTCTACCACATATTAAGGAAAGATCAAAGCACTTCTTTCCATCCTATAATTAAAATTAAACTTGTTGCCTGGTTTTCACTCAGTTTTGTGAGGCTTCCCTGCTTAATGTTGGTGTGGTTGATGGGAAAAAAAATTACTGACAGATAGCAGTGTAACCATATCTACAGTACCAGTGTTTTCCAGCAGAGCTGTAACACAGCCTATGCCAGGAAGAGGGGCTGAGTGATGTGCCTGTGTCTGCAAAAGCCCTCCTGCTTCTGGATTTGTTGTAGGAAAGTTGCACCTCAACAGCTGGTGATTGAATTGTTCAGGGCAGGAAGAAACTGTCCCTGCAAACATTAATTATACCATTACAAGTGGTGTCCACCTTTTATCATACAGTAATACAAACCTGAATATTCTCTTCTAGACCTGGTCTCAGGGAAACACAGAAAGCAGATGAGAAGTTTTATGTGACACTAAAAAAACTGAAAGGAATAGTTATCTGAAGTAATACTTATTTCAATTTTCCCCCCACATTTAATCTTTGATTTACAACTTCTTACCACTATGAACAATCCAATTATTTTTATTTTGTTGAAATGCTACTTCTAGTTTGTGATCTGGAAGCTGTGCAGATTGTTCTCTGCCAAAATACAGGAAACAACAAAGTGGGTGGGTGGGAAAGAAAGCAAAAGTAGTCTTTCTTCTGACACTCTCTTCAAAATGGTACAGTACTGTAGGGTTCTGTCCATGACAACAAATACAGTATTAGCAGAAATCAACACAATTTATTACTGTCATGAGAAAATCAAACATTTTCATTCCCCATGCTACAGTAAGGATGGCAATTCAAGTAGAATAAACCAAGAGAAAATCTCCTTGAAGAGAAATACTAAATAATTTACTAAATACATTAACCTTTGAGACAATTTGCTTTCTCATGTGCAGGTTATGATGCTCAGGTACCATTATCCCTGGGCCATGTGTGAAGGCAGGAAACCTTCTCTCACCTGCTCACAGGTTGTCTTTGGCTGCTTTTTGAGAGTGCAGTCATCCTCTCCTCGCTTCCTATTCACTGTGAGGAGAAAAGCTTCACAGGCTGCATTAAAAAAATGTGGTTACTATTTTCCCACCCATGCATCTCTTGTTTTATCTGTTGTAGGTCATCCAAAGATAATCCTGGGCTTGTGACAACTCTTGTCTTCACCTGTCCAACCCCAGCCTCTTCTCTAACACACAGTCTGGACTCTGGTCTCAGTTTCCAGGGCAACCAAAAAATCCTCTGTCTATCATTCAGATTCATCCTCTAGGTTCACATTGCTTCCAGGATCACTTCAGGGAAGGACCTAAGATCCAGTAAGTCCCCTATGCTGCCTGGCCCTTGCAGGCTGTAGGGAAAGAAGAGCATTCCTCAAAGCCTTGGGAAGCTCCAGTGCTGTGACACAGGAATCTCTCAGTATTCCTGAGCACCAATTCACCACGAATTTTGTCACTAAGAAAGCAGAATCACCAGTGGGATAAGCACAGGTGAGAGATGACCCCAGTGACACCCCTGCAGTGTCAGTATTTGTTAGATTCTGCCTGGCACTGTCCTGATGAAATACTTGTGACTGACAAGAGAAAGTGCAGCTAGCACTAAAGCAGCAGTATGATACACAGTATTATATGGCTGGACAGCAAATGCGTCACTGAAGTCTTTCAGAGGTTTGCAGTATTTTCAACTTCTCTTTCCTGAACTTGTCTCTCCTAGCATGGGCGTGTTTTGCACTTGGATTGTATTGATCCTGCCTGAAGGCTGGAATGACCTCACTCACTCTGCCTGAGAGATGGTTTGACAGTAATAGAGAAATGAACACTTTCTTTGCTCCCTACCAGAGGGGAATACATATTTTCTCATGCCTAAGTGATATGGTCGTGAAAACCTGGGTTAACAACTGGACAGCTCTGGGAAAGTAATTTTGTGGAGAAACACTGCATCATAAATGTCAAAACCACACTTACAGGAAGATAGATCAAAAAATCTTAATTAAAAAATGTGTTGTCTCTCAGGAGATGCTGAACAAGGAACTGGGATTACTACCAATGGATATCCTGGCAGGACTTACTCAGGTGAGTGTGTGTGAGAGCTGGTGATCCCTGTTTCAGTCTCCAAATCCCCACTGGAAAGAATGTGAGCGTGTTATGGCCAAGACCAAGACCACCCGTGAAGGAGAACCTGTCATCCTGTTGTCTTGCACTGTCCACGGTTTTCATGAAGACATGGGCTGTTCTCAGTAGGAGAGTTATAGCAGGTCTTTCATAAAGTAGAAGTAGGGAAGAGTAAAAAAGCCAGTAAAGGTTCCTAACTTGAAGCATCAGTGATGTTAGGTCCAGTCTTGCACTGGAAGGCAGCCTCCATGTGTGAGACCCCTCACCTGTTCCCTCTGTAGGAGTAGGCTTTGGCAGATATCTATCCAAGAAACCAAAACAACACTCAAAGCAAGCATCAAAGCTTGCAGGAAATTGCTTTGAAGCAGAAGTAATCAGGGACAGCATTAGAAAACAGGCGAGGTTTGTTTTGCTGTGCAGGAGGCGGCAGCAGCAGCCGAGCTGTGTGTTCCCAGTGCTCTCCCTGAGTGACAATGACTGCAATTAATGGCCAGGACACTGCCTGTGTGGGTGACACTGTGCTGTGGTGCTGGGGAGGAGAACACTCCCACCTTTCAAACAATTCTTTGTAGGAATGGAGAGGAATGAAGTGGCTCACAGCGAAGGAAGCTAAATGAAAACAACATGTATAGCTAGGAAGTTGCTTCTTCAAAAAAGAAAAGCAAGTTTTTCTAACCAGTGACCTGGCATCACTGTTTGCTGCTGTGACCAATGGCCTTTCCAAGATGATGGTCTCTTAGGAGAAAGACATAGTAACAGGGCTGGAGATCTCACTGCTGGAGCTGAGGGCTGGTGGAGCATCCCGGGAAGCCAAAGGCAGTGCCTGCAGGGGCTGGGAGAGGCCATGGCTCAGCACTACTCCCCTGCTACCACAGCAGTCCTCTTCAAAAGCGTCCATGGAGGCTGAGACAGCTCTGCAGCCCTGGGTGATCTCAGAGAACAACCCACTCTTGAGGGCTACATTCACAGCCAGCCTCAGATGTGAATCTGTTTCAAAAGGATTAAGAATGTTAATTAATGTAATCATCCCTTTAACATAGGAATGGATACAGGCTCCTCTGAGACAGAAATATTGTCATGGAAGTGGTCTCTTTGCTCAATGATGGATTTTTGATGTGACTTTTGTCACCTTTCCCTTCCCAGCAACATGACTCTCAGCATGGTGACCACACTCTCCAGGCCACAGGGCTCAGTGGTGCTAAGGCAGCAGGAACGTGTGAGGCTGATCTCCTGGCTGTTATCACAAACAAATGGCTTCTTTTGCCACTTCCTGGTGAAAACAACAAGTTTAGCAGATGTTAGGTGGAAGCTCTAGCAAGGAGATTTAGGGAAGAAAAATCTATTTTTTGTATTGGTATCTTTAGTCTTGTGTAGCTGGAGTATGTAGGTCACCAGAAGCTGAGCTTCCATAAAAGGAGCAAAGCATTAGATATATCATTTTAAGAAAAAAAAATACTTACAAGTAGGTAGACCATAAGATCCTCCATCCTGACTGAAAGCAAAGGTCAATCCATCCTCCAGTCTTGCAGGGATGCTGGCACACACAGAGGCTGCTTTAAGTGATAATTTCCACACTGTGGTGTGCAATTTAGTTGAATTTGTCTCTTCAGCTTTTTCAGGATGAGTACCATTTTTCTTAATAAAACACTTTTCCGTTTTTCAAAATCAAAAAAAAAAAAAAAAACACCTTCTTCTACAGATCCAGTTTGAGTCAGGTCCTTGAATTCATTTCTCACAGAGTTCAGCTTTGGTTTGGGAGCCTGCATGACTGACTCTACAAAGGCAAGTTTCAAATAAAAATAATTCATGTAACATTTCTGAGAGTTTTATTGTCACCAAGAACTTTTCTTTTCTCAGATCTGGGATTCACCCCACTGACTTTCTGACAGACTTCCTGCTCCTGAAACGTTTGAAAAAGGTTTTATTATTAACTTTTATTCCTTTAATGAGTTCCTTTAATAAGTTGCTCCTCACTAAATTGGCAGGCCTTCCTGAGGTTTAACATTTAACTTGTCAGAATTTATGCATCTCTCCTTTTAGGGATGGGATTTGCTGTTTCTGAAGGGTATAATTTTTACCTGTAGCCACCTTTCCTCTTCCAGTGGCAGACTGTGAGGCCAGGTGTATCTTGGGTACACCAGCATCAGGTATAACATCATCATCAGAGAGCCACTGTCCCTCACAACCACAACTGAAATTCTAATCTCTGTGTCATTCAGAAAACTGAAAAACAGCCAAATGTGTCTGGAATTTTTTACTACTTTGCTTTG
>VXAC01004119.1:0-29517 GCA_013399225.1 Rhipidura dahli
AAAGAAAAGAAAAGAAAAAAGCTCAGCTGGTCCTGAGAAAACCTCCATATATTGGCCCAATTTTAATCACAACAGATGACCGCTGAAAGCATTTTCCAAACCCTTTCATTCTATGAGCTGATTTCATAATTCTGTTTCAGAATATTTTAAAAATGTCTCACATTCTTTCAAAGAGTTGAGAACAATGCTGGAAAAGGAAGGAAAATTGAGAAGGTAAAGGTAATATTCAGGTTTGGTTATGGGCAAATGCTATGAATTAGTCACAAATGCATGTTTTGATCCTTAGCATTAAATGTGTCACAATTTATTTTACTGGAGTTTCTCAGCTCTCACAGTGGGAGCACCACAGAAGTATCAAACACCCAGGAATAAAGGCAAAAATACTTCTTTTTCTTTCTTCTACCCTATCACTGAATATGTACTTGATGAGATGGAGACAAAAGGGCCAAATATAAATCTGTGATGATGGGAAAGATAACAAAGTTCATTATGGACATAATGCCCCAAAATAACGTTCCCAGTAATATTTCCTCAGCAAGTGATATGCCTTATGATAAAAGAAAATATTTCATCTTTAGTACTCTTTTCATTCAGTTTCTCCTTTGCCAGTAAGCTCTTGCTTTTTGTCTGTTTTCTGCTGGGTTTTGACAGAGAATTAATCACCAGCTGTGACGCAGTCACCTGCAGTCTCTGATGCAGACTCGGATGGCCTAATTTCCACCTGGGGATTTTTCCAGCAGTCTTCTACTGGTTTAGTGCTTCTAAAATTCTGGAGCAAGTCAATAGAAGGGCACTGCAGCTAGAGTGGAATCTGGACCTCAGTACACTTCTGCTTAGACATTTGATTTCTATTTGATTTCATTCAAAGCTGTGTTAACATTATTATACCCACAATTCCTATTAAGCAACTTCAAGAAACCTGAGCCCACCAGAAGCACAGGTTCCAGCCTAAAGTATGCTTTCAGAGGAGGATTTTTCCAAGGCTAAGCACCCTCCAATATGCAGCACAGTCTTTTTTCTACTTTTACTAGAGATGATTAAAACAGACACAAAGATGACTTTTTTTTTTTCCATTTCCTGCTATTCCTCCTTGTCTAGCATGGAAAGTATATTTAATTGTATCTAAGAAGGAAGTTCGTCTTAGGTAAAAGTTCCATTATTTTCCAAAGGTTTCAGCATTTGATTTCCGCTGGCTGAATTGGAACCCTCACATTCCTCTCAGCTCCAGACTTTATAATAAAGTTGGTACTTCTTTTTATGCAATATTTGTAAAGATTAAAATCACAAAACAAAACAAAATAAAGAAACAAAACAAAACCAAAAAAACCAAACCACCAAAAACCCCACCAAAAAAATCCCCCAAAAACCAAACTAACCTAAAACAAAAAAAAAAAAAACCTCTAAACCCACAAAACCCCACAAACCAAATCCAAAATTTGTAGAAAAGATTTATTATACTGTGTATTTTTTACTGTCTGTAGAATTCGACAATTAAATCCAGCTTCTGAATTTCCAGGGTCTAAACACCAGAATACAAAATACAGAGAGACCTTTGAGTGATGCTGTGACTCATTTTCTTTTTTTAGCTACCAGAGGGTATCCAGAAGTTTTTTGAGAGCCCTGGAATACTGGTGCTTGGTCCCCTCTCTGTAACAGAAAAAACAAAGCTTNTCTTGTAACAGAAAAAACAAATTTTTTTTTTTTTTTTTTTTTTTTGCTTCAGGCTTAAAAAGGAATCCACAAAACAGATGGAGGCTGTTACTTGCACAAATTTAATTTGGCTTCCAGTTATGATTTCCAAGAATTAACTGGAAATATGATTATAGCCAGACCATAACCTAATGACTTGAGTGGTTTCTCAGCTGCTTCTTTATGTAAGGAGGAAAATACATGTTTCTCCTTACTATTAATTAGTCTTGTCTGCTTGGACCCATATCTTGTAAGCATAAATATATCTGATTACAGTGACACCAAGTGCAAAATCAGCAGAACAATGGGACCACACAGATGCACGCAGTTAATCTCCCACCTAAATGTTTCTGGGATGTAAGTCTCAGACTGTAAACAGTTCAAGGCAAGAATGCTCTCCTGATAAGGTGCATATTTGCCTAAGGTAGAGGATTTGATTTAGACTAAGCATTACTACTTCCAGTCACTACTAACAATGAATCTTATATTATAATTACATGGAACTCAAAACTGTGCAACTGTGTTTGGACAAATCTAATTTATTTGATAATCATCTCTGTTGATATTATTAAGTAAGAGCTTTTTGCAAAGGTCAGGCAGGACATAAACTCATTTAAAACCCCTGTTTACACTCATTTCTTTTATTTCCCCAAAGGCATGAATGAATTGCTCACAATTTTTAGCTTTTCATTTTGCCTGGATAATATAGAGAGAACTCATGACAGAATGCTTTATTACTTTTAGATGTGAACATGAGTCTAACAGTCTTGCTATTTTTTTGGAACATATAAAGCTCTATTAAAGTGAAATACATGTTTTCATTCTTTGATGTATGGACTGTATCAGCTAATTACTTCTTTCCGGTGAAAGTAAATTTTTAAGCCTAGGTTGTACTTTATTCATTTGGAACTTTGCAGCTTGTTTTCTACTGAAACAGACTAAGTGAGGCCTTTTCTTCTTCACAGTAATTGTTCTGATGGTTAATTTGTGTTCATGCAGGAAAGTTATGTTTCTTGTTTCAAGTTCCTTGATCAAATCTGGATATTTCAGATTTTTAGTATGTATTCTATGTACTACATTGTTCCACATTTTAAGCTCTTGGTCTTTCTTTCTAGAAGAGAGTTATTTCTCTTTTTGTCAAAACACATATTTTAGAAATTTTTAAATTAATTTTCACTTTTCTCTTTGACTAAATTATGACTTAATTATTTTTCATGTATTTACAATTTTATCTGTTAAAATTAAAGAAAACTGCTTTAAAACTTATGAAGACTAGCAGATTTACAGAGAATCTAAAGCAATCAAATTTATGAGTTGGATTGATATTTTAAAGACAGGAATATATCTTCTCTCTCAGGCTACGTCAACTCCATACCCTTTGCACTTCTTACCTATTTTTTTAAACATAATTTTACTAAAAACAAAGTAGTGTTACCAGTGGTCAGAGAAATTACACCTATTTTTTTCTTACAGTGCACTGATTCCAAATGCTTTAATCATTAATTGGTATCCACTAACTTTCTTTTCTTACCTTCCAGCAGTCTTAGTAAGAGGGCCTTTTTTTCCTGTTCTCTGAGTCACTTTAATGCTTCTTTTCTGAATCTCTATTTTTCACACCTCTTCTGCCATTACCTTTTGTGTTTGCTTTTGTTCTAGCCCTGAGTTTTAACAGTTTGAGAGACACTTTACCATTTTAGCCCCATCTGTGATGAATGGACTCCCTGATAAACATATCAATTTATTGATATGGAACAATATAGGCTTTCATTTTAAACCAGTGGTGTACTTTAGAGTTGACGTGTACTCTCTGTGGAAACACTACCCCTGTCAGTTGTCTTCAGTTCCCCTTTCTAGCGCAGATAAAACAGTTTTCAATGTAAAATGCTTTGAAAATCAGTGGATTGCTGCTTTGACCTATGGATACCCCACAGACCCTAGACATTGGAAGACACAAACACCTACAAAGGATTTGTTTCAGTTTATATTGGTTTATATCAGAGAGTACTCACTTTGTTCAGGCTTCACATCCCATCATCCCCACTTATTTTTTGTCATTATTGTCAGTTTAGGTTTCCAATTTCATGGAGAACAGAGCTTAAGTAAAACTCAAGGTTTAGAAAGTTGTATGCTATTAGGAAGCTTTTGCCCTGTGTAGGTTAATGTGCCCTTAACACCTTCCATAAAGAGCTCTGAATTGTACTTCTGCAGGAAAAGAAAAGGCAGAAAAATATATGTGCAGCTTTCATTTTGGGTTTCAGCTATGTCCTCTTATTCAAAAAATCAAAGCCTGCATCTATGGACTCTCACCCAGTTACAAGGGATGGTTCTTACTTTCTAGGTCAATTAGTCTTCTTCATTACATCTGTCCCTTTATGATGCCTTCACAGTTCAGCACTGCTTTCCCAGGTAGCCTACAGTTTTCTCTCTTTCTTTGCTGTTGGGAGGAAAGGATTAAAACCAGAAGATTTGGTGAGGAGAAGGGAATAGTTTTACTCATAGTGACCTTGCATTTGGGATGCTAAAAACATTGGTGTGGGAAATTTCCATTTATTATGCCCAATTTTGTTCATCCTCTACTTATTTTAAGAGGTACAACACCTGTGTAGAGATATCATGGTCACTCATTTTGTTTGGGTAACAGTTATTTTCCATGTATGTGTCCATCATACCAGATTTTTTTTTTGTTTTGTTTTTTTTTGTTTCAAACAGAAAAAAATATTCCCAAAATACTGTTTGAAAAACTTCAGGAAATTACATATATATTCCTTAAATATTCAGGTATTTCAACAATTGTTTTGACCATTATTCAGGACTGAAAGACAAATACTGTCATTTTTATACCAGGGAAAGAAGTGAATTTGCATATTTGTAAACAAAAATTATGATATTAGCAACATCAGCAACTTGAAATTGTGGTGTCCACTTTTGGGAGTTTGACGCTGGTTAGGTGCCAGCATCATGAAACCTATTTGCTTCTGCTACAGTTAAGCAGAGAAGGGGAGATTGAAACTTCATTTTCATGAAGTGAAATAAGGATTATTGAGGAAAATGGAAAAAACTTCAAGGCAAAAGAGGTCAAAACTTAACAGTATAAAGAAGATTTATTACTAACAGAATTAAAAGTAAAAAGAATAATGAGAAACTAAAGAAAACTTTCAGAACACTTTTCCAGTTCCTCCCTCTTTCCATCAAACTGTGCAAGGGAAACAAGCATGGGGTTTTGGTCACTGTTTCATTTCTTTACAGTCTTTATTTATGTTTAAGGAAGAGTTTTTTCTGCTGTGCTGTGGGATTCCTCCCACAGAAGATTGTTCTCTGCGAACTTCTCCAGCATGGCTTCAAACTTCACAAACAACAGTCCACCCAAACCTGCTGCAGTGAAAAATCTCTCCCACTAATCTTGCAGTCTTCCCACACTGCCATCATGGGTCATAACAGTCATGGGTTTTAGTCTTTGAAGGATGAGCTACTCCAGCTGAAAGCAAAGGCTCTCTTCTTCAATCTCTAAAAGCTTTCACAGCATCTTTGTTTCTGGAGTGAGCACTTTTCCTTCACAGGCTGCTCATGGATTTCTGCATGCCCTATATACCTCATCTCATGAACTATAGGGAAAACAATTTGCTGTGTTATAGTCCTCACCACAGCTTGCAGGAGAATTTCCAGCTCTGGCACCAGGGGCACTTCCTCTCTCTCCTTTCCTCCACCGACCGTGGCACCACCATGTTAACCTCCTCACACGACATCACTTTCCCTTTTCTCTGACTTGCAAGAAAGTTCTTATCTGTAAATTTTCAGCTGAGAAGTTAAATCTTTTTTGGGTTCTGCATCAGGGAAAGACTCACCCTATCTTTTGTTGCCGGCTGTGTGGTATTTTTCCTTAGCTGGGGCCGTGCCAGTGGCGCAGAAGGGCTGCTGACCCCGCATGGAGCCTCAGATGGATCCCGGCTGCACGGTCCCAGCCTCAGCTGGGGGGTGTTTCCAGCTGTACGGCTGCTCATGGCTCCAGGGTGGCTTTCTGCCAGCAGTCTGGCCCTGTGCTGCCACACCAGGGAAGCCCAGACCCACTCCAGAATGGAGCCCAGGACCCCCCTGCCTCTTGCCACCCCTCAGTGGGGAAGCAGGAAAAGGGACTTCTCATGGCCTCTTCTTTCTTAAATACATCACAGAGGCATTACCAGTTTGTTTAATTGGCCTAGCAACCTGCCCATCAAACCAAGTTTCCCCAAACTGCTAAACTAGCACGCCACTTTAAATGAACATGCTGCTTTCATATTATATTTCAAGTTGTAAATTTGAAATCAAATATCTAGTTCAAACTAGAAACTTTTAGAACAGAAGACTTGTGGTCAACAGAAGCATAACTTCAGAATATCCCATTGAAAAGTGTAGTGTTTTAGTATAGAGGATGAAAATAAGTGGAACATAATTGAATAATTTGGGAAGAAAAATATTTTGATACATTCTTCTGATTATCAAAGCATTTCTTCAGCAGTGTCATGGGTTCTACATGAACAAAACTGAGCTGTGTAAAGCATATTGTGTTTAGTCTTGAATGAACATTGTTGACCCCATGTATTAGCAGGGAATTCACAGGAATTCAAGATACCCAACAGAATCAGACTAGAATTTCATGACAGCAAACAGGAAGAATTTATTTAACAGTCAAATGGCACCAATAACTCCAAAGAACTTTGCAAACCCAACACGACATGGGAATTTCTTGTTCTCCAGTGCTATTTAGGAAACTTATATATGTGATGCTTATATAACTTAAGAATGTTTATGTAAAGAAATATTAAGTAAATGTATGGAATGATGATTCTTTCAGAGAAAAAAAATAGGCAGGTTATTTCTTAAACTAGAAATCTTATCTGATTTAAGCATCTAATTCTCAAGAATTTGGGACACTGCAAATGAAAACCTTTTAATTATCAGAAATAATGGAGGGTATTTGGGCATGAGGTTTCAATCTAAATGTTTTATGGAAATTCACAGTATTTACTGTTCTCAGGCATGCCAAAGAATCAGTATTAAATCATAAACCTATAAATCTATCTATTCATTTTGAGAATTTGAGAAATAGTAACCATCCTAGAAGCAAAGTGACAAAAAAAGTCTTGTTTGGCCCTAAATAAAACAAACATCAGTTAACAAGAGGATTACAGCAGTATGTTTGCCAGAGCCTAACTCTGTTTAACAGCTTGCAGTAGTTGTTGTTCTACTTGGACTGATTCAACAAAACCAAAATCAAATGAAAACAAAACAAAAAAGAAACACTGCAGAGTGTTGAAAAGCAATTGTATTACTTATACTGGTATATCTTTAGGGAAAAGTAAATTTATATTCTAGTCAGAATGTCTTCTACATCAAGCCTGCAGCCAAATTCCACCTAAAATAACAATGTTACCAGACATTGTACTTGAAGAATCTACATGACTACCCAAGCCTGCTACCTTCTGAAAAACTGCTGAAGATCTCCATGTTTCTTCAAAACTGTTGAAGATCTCTATGTTCCTCAGCTGTATTATTATATAATGTGAGTCACTGAAAACTCATTGAGACTTGTATCACAACAGGTATATGGAGACATACCAGATGACATTAGGAAATCCAAGATGCATAGCTGAAAGTGAAAATAGAAAAAAAAAACCAAAAACAAAAACAAATGAATGGATGATAATCCACCAAGACTTCTGCATGCTACAGCAAACTTCATTATCAGATTGCCAATCCAAAGGATCAAGGGTAAAATTCCATACTGTGGAAGGCAGTCATAGAAGGGTCTGAATCCACATTATGAAAGAACATTCTCTAAAAACGCGCTTCAAAGGTAATGAAGATGAACAAATGTGTCATTTCAGTGTATCTAGTAGTAGGTAGGTGATATAACGGGTAATAAAATTGTCTTTCAAATCCTCATGGAAATAAGATGCAGTGATTAGGAAAAAACTATATGAAATTGGTAAATGTTCAAACAAGGATCTTGCGTAAATAAATCAGAGTTACTGATGCAGTGTATCAACAAATAACAAATCAGCAATAAGTCATCAGATCAAATAATAAAAAACACTTTAAACATAAATGTGGAATAATATTGATTTTCAGAAGGAAAAAAAAAACCAACAACAAAGCAAAAAAGATAATGTTTTTAAATTAGAATGGGCCATGAGTTTAAAAGGCAACCACAGCGAAACCATGTGTTGACCATCAATAAGATTGAGAACTGTGTAATTTTTTTAATCTCTATAATCTCAGATAAAAATAGAAATATAGAAATAGAAAATCTCAGATGAAATAGAAAATAGGGAAGAAATACTTAGAATAACATTAGGGTCAAATATTAGATATTATTACCAACATTACCAGACAATAAAATTCAACAGCAGTATTGATGCTATTTTATTTATGCTTATTTTGATAAACCATGAAGGTCCAAGAAAATGAAGACCATGGGATACAATAGGCTTGTGTAAATGGAGCTGATTTGGAATAAACTAAAATTAACAGTATTTGACTTATACATAAGGTGTTTTTATTAATTTATATTAAATGGAAGACTGTGAAACTAGGCTCACAAGCTCTAGGAAAAATATTTCTATGTCTCAAATAAGATAAGTTTTTGTACTGCTATTAAAGGGAAAGAAATTTCTGGGACAAGGCTCCCAATTAACTGTATTCCTCACAACCTCAAAATCAGATTGCACAATGGTAGTAGGAAAAGTTCAGAGGGAAAATGTGTATTTAAGAGGCTAATCTATTGGTCCCAACAGAGTCTAGTGTCAGGATGAGTTAATGGCCACAGAGACATGCAACTTTCCTGTCCTGTACTCAGAAAGTACCTTCTTCTCTTGTTTCTTGAAAGCACAAATTTAATTTAGGAACCATTTTAGCTGTACTGCTTCTTATACCCAAATTAGTGTAATCAGAACTAGATTGCACATCTTAGACAGTACTATCCAGAGATTCTGGAAGTCTCTGTCTATGCAGTAGTGTCAACACATTATTTTTTACTACAAAAATCCCACAGAAAATAGACATTTGACCTCTGAAAACTGGACTTATTCTAAGATCTGCAGAGTCCTTCAGTGAACCATACTGGTCAGAATCATTCTGGGAATTCCGAGGGCCCACTCACCTTCCACAAGCAGTCTGGTTCCCTCAAAAGTTGTGTTACTGTGAGATGACACAGAGCACTGGAACATCTTTCTTGGAATCATCCACACAGGAACAACCCCAAAAAGACCCCACCAAAAAAAACAAAAAAAAAAAACAAAAAAAAAAAAAGAAAAAAAAACAAAAAAAACCAAAAAAAAAACCCAACAATTTGTTTGTCAACCAAACAAAAAACCCACAAAATTTTGGTTCAACCAATAGCTTTTCATAATGATACTAGAAATATCTGCACCAAAATCAAAAAGGAACAAACATGAAAGAGATGCTGTTGTCCATACAAAATCTATCATGTAATACATTCAAACTTTAAAACAGAAAATGAATTTCTTATGTGGAAGCAAAGGAAGCACCTCACAACCTGCCACCTTCTTCTGTATTGTGCAGATTCCAAATTTGAAAACACAAAACTTTACATGTTGTCTGTTGGAAGATAAATTAACCCCATTCTTTCACTTCTCTGTAAGAAACCATCCACTTAGTGGACAAAATATAGGTATTTTTAGGTATTTTTCCTCAGCTGTGTATGTCATAAATAGTCATTCCTGTTAAGGAAATGCTGGGTCTTGTAGTATCCCTGAATGGAGAGAACAATACATCATTCCCTGCTGTGAAATTTATCTATTACAAGCAAAGAAATTTCTAGGTTTCCCAGGCTCTGGCAGTTAAAGGAAGCAAGTCAGATGTCTCAAGTTCAGTCAAAGACACTTGTCCAGATATCTGGTAAAAGACAAAAGTCTGAGAAGATCTGAGAGTTTCCCTACAAGCACAGTCTTCTGCAGTCATAGTCTTCTGAGAGCAGCAGATGGCCAGACTTGGCTAACATTCCTCCTAGGCACCAGAGAAGGTTCTACAGGTTTAGATGGTATTTAGGAAGCCATTGACCTGACTGAAGGAAAACCCGGCAGTAAAGGACCATCCCACAAAAATTCTACATTAAATCACTTAACTCCCCTATTATCTATCAAGTATTGATGAGTCATTATCATATGAGAGGAGTAAGAATCTGTCTTGGCAAGAGTGAACATCTTCCTACAGGCACAAGGAACCAATTCCAAAGACCTTAGGTGTAAAATATTACATGTAAAACATAGTTAAAATTTTTGTATTTCATTTTCATGGGACTTGTCTGTAGGAGACCAAGGCTTTCATTTTTGTGTGGATGCTGACCAAAGCATAGCACATATTTCTAAGATGCTGAAGAAGAAAAGAAAACAACGTCTTGGTGCTTGATTTGCACCAAAAGGAATTTGATTTTAGAACTTACATCTACAATATACAGGTGGGCAAAAGTGACTCAGTTACTTTTAACAAAAGTTACTTTAAAATTTATTTAGAGAAAAGATATTGAAATGATGAAATGTTCAGGAGACCTGTGCACAAACACTGGATTTTTACCATGTGAACTTAGACAAATAATTTAAGCTATATCCTCATCAGTTCCAAGACAGTGAAATGCATCTGACCTAGTATGTTCAGCTGAGATTGTTGCCTGAATATGCCTCCGTATAGGGTTAAAAATTTATATATTCACCTATGTAATTTGTCAGAATACAGTGTCTTTCCTCATTCTGAGATCTATGAAAAGCTCTCTCTAACATATTTACACTGAAAATCTGTTTCTGGCCAGAGACTTTCCTTTGTCCTGTTTATATGCATCTGATACAGAGAATATATAATTTGATTTGGGGCATTTAGATACCACTATAAAAAATAGCTAAAATTTATTTCTCTGCTTATACCTGTGTCTGTTATGAAAGGGTGAAAATTGCCATTATTTTTTTATCCTTTAAAGTATATTTTGTCAACATGCTACTTTTATTGCCAAATATTTATAGCAAAATATATATGAAGTAAAATATAATTTTTATTTTCCTAGAAAAACTTTCATTTACATAGATTCAGAAAAGGCAGAATTGAACATTTGTAATTTTCAGTTAGGCTGGTTAAAGTAAATATTCTTTCTGAAAGCAATTTGTCACAAATGTCTTTGAAATACTGAGCATTTGGAAAGATATTTGACTTCTAGTTTTTTCTACTGAGGGAAGCTCATGGTCTTAGTAGTAAATTATTTGCCTGTTGAGAGGAAGCCAGATGTTCAGAAATATTCTCTGCTGATGGAGTTTTTAAGAAATATTTTAGCTATGTACCAGAATTAGCAATTCGTATTCAGTAAGCCACTCTTCAAACACCAGTGGTATAAACCTATTTGCTTTAAAAATTATTCATATACAAGAGAGAGGTGGAAAAACATCAACGAATCCTTAGTGTTGTGGAAAAAAATACTTAGTTAGTTAGGCTTTAATTAGTGCTTAGCAGTCGTTTATTGAATGTGGCCTCAAAGCCTAATCCATCAAACTGTAACTAGCACTATCACTGGTTTAAAACTATGTATTAACAAAAAAGTTTTACAGAAACTGCACAGAACAGCAGCAGGGAACTGCAGCACTCTCAGTTCCAAGCCTGTGAGCCAGGTCTCGTTCCCTTGGGGAATTGAATTCTGTGAAGATGGCTGGAATCTGATTTATTGTAAATAAACTGGGGGTCAGACTAATTATTTTGATTCTTAGAAGTGTAAGATAATATCTTGAATTACCAGAGATTGTTTATGACAGTACAATTAACTACCTGCTGAAGTTCATAGAATAATTATGAAGATTACCTCTAAATTGTTTAAAATATTTCCATAATTCATAATTGGCACTCAGAGCCTTAGTAAAATCTTAACATTGAAATACTAAGTGCTGGAGTCACTGCTACTTTTGGAAATAACTGCAAATACAGCATAAAATCATGCAATAGATTTATAAAAAAGCTGGATTTTGCAGAGGATAAAGATGCTGTTCTGGACTACTAGGATAATTAGAAAAGTCATTAAAGAGAAGCATTACAGAAAAATATGTACTTATCAGAATTTTAGGAAAACAATTAGTGTGTTTGGAACACAGGACAGAGATAATGTGTGTCAGTTGCAGACAATGCATAGATCTGTTGCACCCATGAACTAGAAACTTATTAAGCATAATGTAATTAATATCACCTTTCCTTGGACATGAGCAATCAATTTGTGGTTGCATCCCAGAAAGCCAATTGTATCTTCTACTGCATCAAAAGAAACGTGACCAAAAGATGTGAGAGGTGATTCTGCCCCTCTGCTGCATCCAGGACTGAAGCACCTAACATAAGTGCAGGAACCTGCTGGAGTGAGCTCAGAGGAGGGCCATGAAGATGGTCAGAGTGTTGGAGCACCTCTCCCATGAGGAAAAACTGAGAGAATTGGGATATTTTAGCCTGGAAAAGAGAATGCTCTGGGGAGACGTTATAGGAGCTCCTGAATGGGGCCTACAAGAATTATAGAGAGGAACTTTTATAAAGGGCATGTAGTGATAGATCAAGGGGCAATGTCTTTAAACTGAAAGATGTTTGGCTTGGACTGTATATTAGGAAGAAGTTCTATACTGGGAAGGTGATGAGGCATGAGAACAGGTTGCCTCAGAGAAGCTGTGGATACCCCATTCCTAAATGTCTGAGGCTGGGTTGGATGGAGCTCTGAGCAACCTGGTCTAGTGAAAGGTGTCCCTGTCCGTGGCAAGGCAGTTCCAACTGGATGATCTTTAAGGTCCCTTCCAAACAAAACCCTTCATAATCAAAACAGTGACACAATTACCTGGAACACAGTAATCTAAGAGGAAATCTGTCATCTCTTTTTTATGACTAAATTAGTAGTAGCCTACAGAGATTATTTGGGTTTAGTGGATTTTTTTTTTGTTTGTTTGTTTTTTGTATGTAATGCAGACAAGGCCCTGGAAAGATACTGAAAGGCTAATACTAGAATCCTTTATGGGCTGAGGAATGTGCTTGCCAGGCTGCATTAAGTCTTCCCTTCATACCTTTCTGCTGTGCTATTTTAGCTTCACTATTCAGCAGAACATTGTGAATTTAGTAGGCTCTGTATTATTCTGTGGGTTTAGCTGTTATGCTACTGGCAAGATGTGGCATGTTTTATAACAAGATTTGAGGCCATGTAAGTAGTTATTCTCAAGAAAGTGATTCATTGTATATCAAGTTCAAGAAATAAGCCTCCAGCTTAGATCTTATTGATAAATGTTGATACAGTGCTTGCTCCTGATAGTTATCTTTTGTGGCATTCCTCTGCCTATGAGTGTGATCTCTTTTGTCCTAGACTTTTTCTTCTATTTCCTACCAAATCCAAAAAATAATAAAAAAAATCCACTAACATGCACTATTCATATTTGTATAAATCAACTATTAAATGGTGCATACTGGTAAAGCTCTGCTATGGCAAATAGAATATGTAGGTTCAAGACATTTAAGCTTTTAACTGTGTCACTCTGTCCATACTTGTCTTTTTATATAATAGTGGATTTTGTTTTGCGGAGACCTATGGCACATAAATCCATGAAGACCAACAGATAAGTGTGGTGTTTGAACTGGAAGTGCTGAGAGCTGACAAGTGGAATAGTTGTTGTGTAAAAGATTATATAAACCTCATCATACATTAGTTGTTATGTCAATCATGCTCAAACATAACCACAAGATCTAAAAACATAAAGCAAGAATACAAAAGATGACTGCACAGCTCTTTGACAGATCACTGGGCGTGCTATTGTATTTTTAAAGTTTTTTAGAAAAAATTATGTGATAAATGTTTTCATATTGCCAGTTTGTGTTGAGATATGTTTGAGATACACTATGCTGCTTCTGAAAACTCATTGTCTGTAAATCTTTGTCCACTTAGTTCAGCAAATCTATTGAGAACATCTTTTCTGCTCTTTGCAAAATCTCCAGGAAATGCTGCATAATATTGCTTTATAAGAAATATGATCAGTTGATTTTTTTTTTAAACAAGAACCTACATAGAGGTGTTCCTAGCTGTCCAGTAAAAACTACCATTCTGTTAATCATGCATACATGACTCCCATTTTTCTTAACTAGAATTAAGCATATGAACCAGATTAGGCATACTTTTAAAATATGGTATCTTTTTAATGTAGACTGCTCCTGTTCAGTTACAACAGACTGAATTGCAGATACCAAGTATTGTACTTCCCTAACAATGCCACTTCCACCTCCAGCTTCATATTACAACCCTTACACATAATGCCACAATGTGTTGATGTTTCATTAAATGAAATTCAAAAATTCAAGACTGGAATTCAAGATAATGGGGGGGGGGGGGGGAAACAAAACAAAACAAAATAAGCCAAACACTTAAGTTGTCAAGTTAGATTGGAGTTGGACATAAATAAATAACAAATATGATTTAACATTTGTTAGTAGACTGTTAATGAAAACATGATGAAGCCAAAGTATTATTGCCCTGGAAATTCTTCTTTAACTTACAACTCTGCATTCAGGCACAGATTTCTGTAAAACTGAATACAAACAAATGCTGATTGCAACTCTGGTAGAATTAAAATGAATCTATTGTATATTAAATAACTGGGATGATGATGACACACTTGATAGATAGTGACTTCTTCTGTGCCTGTCATTTACTCCAAATTGTTATTAAGCAGATGGAAACTTTATACTTATGAATTTAGAAAAGTGTATCTCAGGGCTTTTGATCAAAGCTAATTGAATATGTAAAAAATTGTTGTACATGTGTGGCAGCTTTCTCCCTTTATAGCTGCTGACAGGCAGGATTGTTAATTGAAAGAACTTGTTTCTCCATGTGTTACAAACAGAAATGTGATATTATCTAGGGCAGAAATTCTGGTTGCAAAACCAATTAAAATTTACTGTGGATTAATTCCTTCTCTGTGCCTAGGCCAAATCTAAAGTTCATAGAATTACAGAATGGCTTGAATTGGTAGGGACTTAGAAGATTATGTACTTCTAACAAATCTGCCATGGGCAGGGACACTTTTCACTAAACCAGGTTGTTCAGAAGTTCATTCAACCTGGCCTTGAACACTACCATGGTAGGGTATCCGTGGCTTCTCTGGGCAACTTCTTGCAGAGCCTCATCACCCTCACAGTAAAGGATTTTTTCTTAATATATCATCTAAACTGATCCTCTTTCAGTTTATAGCTATGTTCCCTTGTCATATGACCACATACCTTTGGAAATAAGTCTGTCTCCAACTTTCTTGTAGGTCCCCTTCAGGTAATGGAGGGCTGCTATAAGGTCTCCCTGGAGCCTTCTCTTCTCCAGGCTGAACAACCTCAACTGCCTCAGCCTGTCCTCATAAGAGAGGTGCTTCAGCCCTTTGATCATCTTTGACCATGTTTTACTGTTTTTTTTTTTTTTAATGACTCATCTCTTCTGCCCTAGCAATCACAGAATAAATGGTTTTAGCCTTCTTTTTATACTAATACCTATGATTTGGGTACATTTCAGCTCAGGCATGCTTAGATATATTTTCCCCGGTTTTACATAGTCTGAGATAGATATTGTGCTGTACTTTATAGCAGATGTACTTTTAAAACAGACATTTATGATGCATAGTTACAAATGTTCAGTGTTAGTTGAGCAGGTTTAAGGCCTATACTCTTGTTCACTTCCAGTTATTTCTCAGCGAGGTTTGAAAAAAAGTATTCCTTTCCTTCTTAGCAGTCAAGGGATTAATTTTTAAAGATGCCACCACCAGGCTTATGAATACCAAGGAAATATGCACTGTGAGTTTGCAGTGAGCATTCAAGTCAGAGGTGTTAATTACCATGTGGTTATGGAGGACAAGAAGGTGCTAATAAGATCTGAAGTATATTTAGGTCCCTAACCAGCTTCAATTCTTTGAGGGGGAAAAGGAAAAGGAAAAGGAAAAGGAAAAGGAAAAGGAAAAGGAAAAGGAAAAGGAAAAGGAAAAGGAAAAGGAAAAGGAAAAGGAAAAGGAAAAGGAAAAGGAAAAGGAAAAGGAAAAGGAAAAGGAAAAGGAAANAAGAAAGAGAAAAAGAAAAAGAAAAAGAAAAAGAAAAAGAAAAAGAAAAAGAAAAAGAAAAAGAAAAAGAAAAAGAAAAAGAAAAAGAAAAAGAAAAAAAAAGAAAAAGAAAAAGATCTGGCTGGTTTATTTACACCTGAAAGACTTTTGGAATTCCTGATTTCTTTGAATCTCCTTATCACTGTAACTTATTTCTTAACATTGTGGATATTTTGAGAATTATTTCATTAACACTGCAAATAAGTTGAAGTGTAATGAAACGGGAGTAGTATAAATATCTAACAGAATTAGAGACTAGTACAACCTCATTAATGAATCTTGTGCTTCAACTAGTAAAGCCTTGGTTGGTAGCCTATTACTGCCACTGCTTTAAGTAATAAAATAATAGTCTATGTCTTAAAAATCAATGCTAGGTTACCAGAGAAAGTAGTAGTGCCTTGAAATACTGCAGGGCAACCCTATTATGTACATGATTGGTTTTGACAGTTTTGTGGGTCCAGGAGAAAAGCCTGAAACTGTCTTCCTCTGCTAAATGTCTTTAGCATTAGGCACTATATGCAGTGAGTGTGCAAAGCTGAATTATGTGTCATGGTTTGGTTTGGTTTTTTTTTTTTTGTAAAAAATTCAAGCAGAGGAAGTGGAGTTATATATCTGGTAAGGCAGTTGCCTTTAAAAAAAAATCTTTATTAAACTAAAGAATACATCTATTCACTGAAATAGCTACTTCTAAAAATTTTTCTGAGTTGAAATAATGTGAATGCTAAAAATCCCCAGATAATCTGTCTAAAGCAAAATGCATGGTAAAACCATAAACTCATACATACTAGTGCAGAACTAACCTTCAATACTATTTGATATAGTTTCAATTTGGATGAGAGCAGTGCAGTTCAGACCTATGTTTGATTTCACATATGAAGAACAATCTTTTGTGTATACACTTTCTACCAGTTTTTTTGCTCTTTCTACTTTTTTCTCTCAGTTTTCCTAGACCATGAACAAAACCCCGGTGTTTATCTTCACCCATTTCTGTTGTTTCAAAACTTTCTCAAGAATTTGACTTGGATTTACTGAATATATATGTTGACCAAAAAAAAAGAGAAAAAGTCTGTTTGAGCCAAGAAGACTTGTGGGGATGGTTTGAAGACAGATTAAATTTATCATGGTAAAGCTGAAATATATTTTGGAAATGTGAGAAAGGAATAATCTATAAATATTTCTTGGTATTAATTTAAAACATGCTAGATCCATCAGAATTATATATATGTATATATATTTTACACTCTTAAAATCTATGACTGCTTTATTTTTATTATATGCAGACTCACAGAATCAAGGACACATTACCTTGCTACAGAGCAACAAAGAAAACAAAGAATAAAAAAAAAAAATTGTTGAATTACATTTTTATCAGGAAAAACAAGCATAACCTACAAATTGATACACTTTTCAACTATCCCTGTAGTTAGCCTATGTTTGCCCTGTGAAATATTGCAAGACACTCCAGACAAAAGCCACAATGCAAAAAGTAAAAAACATAGACTCTGAGAAAGTAGCATTAAGAGGTTTTGAAAATGACAGCTGTTTGTCCTAATAAGAAAAAAATGTGTGAATGTTCATTTACCATTTATAGAAACTGAAACACCTGGCAAATGAAAACCAACTTGAGATATGTACAAATAGTTACAGGCACTAAATTATTTCTTGAAGTAACACAGGACAACAATCATCTTAAAGACTACAATATTAACAGTTTGCCAAAAAGGATGAGGGTAAATTTGAGGAGCAATAGCTATTGGCAGCTGAAGACAAATACAGGATTTGTGTACACGCAAACCTTATTTTCAAAGTGTATCTTATATGCCAGAATGTCAAAAATGACAAAGCACACAGGTCTAAATTTGTTGAGTGTGCCATTTAATTTTAGGGAGTAAGACTACAGGATATGGTGTTTCAACAATGTGGATCTATAGGGATTAATCTCAAAATCTGGTTTTGCATGGTTTTCCTTCTATAAAGCCATTATCAGAATGCTGAAAAAAAAAAAAAAACAGATCAGAATTGTTTTTCTTTATAGTAAAACATAAAGCTTTAAGGAAAAAGCATTTCCTTTCGCAACTTCTCTGCAGTGTGATGAGCATTTTAAAGAGGCACCAAAAGGCAGAAAGGGAAAAACACCCAGACACATTTGAAATTAAGCCTTGGATTAGTAGTTTCAGATGTCATTATTAATGATGAGAAAAACAAAAAGAAGAAGCAAATAAGAATCAAGTCTTGAATCTGAAACATCCACTAAATGTAATTTATGTTTATCAAAATCCAAGTTTGTCATAAATAGAATTTCGCTGACTAATACCACTAAGAAAGATATGTTCACATGCTTTTGGGATCCTACATTGAACTTAGAATATCTTTTAGCAATTTAATGACAAACACTGTAGTATTAATGAAAAATTATTGTAGACACTTTCCCTGTCTTCATTACAAGGGAGTTTGAATTATGACTTTTGGGTTACTAAAAAGAAATAACTATTATATTAGCAAACTTTTTACAAAGAAAAGAAATCCAATATAATAAAAATCATTCTAGTTCAGGTTCTCTAGAATAACTTTGAAAATCTAAAAGGGAAAAAATCTGTCAGTAGTTACAGATAAAATTTTCTCTTGTTATTGGATAGCAGTGACCCTACCATACTGCCAATACATTGAAGAAAAAGTCTTAATGAAAAATGCAGTAGAAAATACATACATGAAGAAATGATCAGTCTTAACATTTTAGGAAAATCAGAATTAATTCTAGAGGGAACGCAGTTGTTAAAAGAATTATATGTATTTAGAAAGGTGCTGACTTCAGTGGAAGTTGATTTGAAAGAGAAATTAACATTCTGAGTACAAGGAAGATAAACAGGAGGTGGATGAAAATGAAAGAAATTATCCAAATCAGGAAATGAATTAGAAAATGAGACATAAATGATTTCCCCTCTAGTAGATAATCAGCTGTTACAGTGACACCTGCAAGAATAAAGTATGATGGGAACTAGATCTAATGAACATGTCTTCCACATAGTCCTATTTCTTATTTTGTTTGTGAGACATGCTCATTATTTGATGCTTACATGCATCTTTACTTAGTGGTACAGGTAATAAATATTTGCAGTGAGAGAAATCTGTGAATGCAATTAAAAATATGAAGCTTCTTAAATATCAAAGGGTACAGAACAGGCAAGTGATGTCACCTGCTCATTTTTTTTTCTTTTGCTCTTGACTCCACTGGCAGGGTAAGTGAAAAAAAGAAAAAGAGTACAAATCCCATCTTGCACTATATGTATCTGAGAGAAAATTAGTATCGCTTTATATTATTTAGAATGCATTTACATTTGCTTTTAAATTTTTTCAGCACTTCTTTTGCTTTTAATTTTAATTTGGTATTTAAGTAAGTTTTCTGTGTTCATGATGTTTCAACACATCATCAGCGAATATAAAACAGTTATTCTAAAAAGCACAGCTGAATGTAAACCTTTTATTTATTTAGGCATCGTACCAAACTAAAAAACACAGCTATTTCATTTTAATAGTTGACATTTAACATGTACTTTATCAGGCTGCAGTCACCAGTGAGTGCCCAAGAGTTACCGCAGAATCGATTTCTTTTGATGTTTAACTTTTAACACAATTTTTGTATAATGTTTCCAAGTAATGAAAGACATTGAAACTTTCATAGAGTTTTGAGGCTGAAGGCCCCTTGCTTTAGTGACTCAAGGACAACTGTAGAGCCACTGTTTTGCAGGATTCCAAACCTGCAAGTTTTCCCATATGTCCTTACCTCAATAATGAGAGGTATCATTGGAGTTTTTCCCCTAGACTTTCTTGCTGCTGGAAACATTACTCAGTACCAGCTGAGTACTTGAGGATACAAATAATCTAATAAGGTCCAATAAAACCATGAATACGTCTAAAGTATTGTGTAAACCATTATTTTCTTCCATGTTTATTTTGACTGGAAATAAAGTTATTAAATACCATAAACATGCATTTAAAATCTAATACCACACTGCATCTCTTACTGAAGGAATTAGGAATTTTCCTTGGGAAGAGAATTTAAGAGACTGCTCTGTCCAGGTCTGACTGCAAAAAGTCATTCATAGGAAAGGTAAAATACGTCAGGAAAACAGGAACAGATAATGTCAGCAGTCACATCATAACACTGGTCAAGCTGGAAAAATACCCTCCCACTATCAGCTTATTCAGCTCTTCAAACTACAGCTTAAATTGTTTATAGGCCTGAATCACAATCATTCTGCAACCTATTCCACTGCTTGGTCATCCTTAAAGTAAAAAAAAAAAAAACAAAACAAAACAAAACAAAACAAACAAGCAAACAAACAAAAATTTAAGTTGAATTCCTTTTATTTTAATTTATGCCGAGCTATGCCTGCAGGATATCACTGACAAGAGTTGGACTTCCTTTTCCCTCCTCCCTTCATGCATTTATGCATTATGCACACTGATATCCTGCTCCTTCCATACCCAATTTTTCTGCAGGCTGATCATTTCCAGCTCTCTCAGCCTCTCCAAGTTTTACAGATGATCCTGGTCCTCAATTTTTTATGCCCTCTTATGGCTTAGCTCCAATATGTCCATATCTTGTGCTGAGCAGCTGAGAACTGGACCCTGTACTCCAGATGTGTTTCACAGGTGCTGAGTACTCCCTTCAACCTGCTGGCAAAACCCTTCCAAAGGCTGCTCAGTACACTGCTGGCTGCCTTCAACATGAGGACAAAAATTCTTGGTTTATCTTCAAGTAGAGAGCCTCAGTTTTGTCATAGTCATGTTTTCAAGACTTTTCATGATGATGGTTGATAACAACAAAAAGAATTCTAATTCAACTAAAATGAAATACTCTGGGAACTTGAACCCAAAGCATGGTGCTGCACTAGATGACCAGGTTTTTAATCTATTGTTGATGAAATTGATTTCTTATAAACATTGACATTTATAAGACGATATCTTATAAACATCCACAAAAGTTAGCCTTGCCCATCTCTCTCTTCTTTTAAATTTAAACTGTAATTTAATCCATTACAATTTTTGTAGAAGAGGCTATTGACCAAAAACCACTGCCTGCAATTTCAAAATATAGTCCTCAAATATGAAAAAATATTTTTAACTTTTTAGGATGTCTAAAAATTTACTATGGAGTCTCAGATTGTAGCTAGAAAATGAATGATGATTTGTCCTTTTTTCTCTCAGTCGAAAAAATGACTCAATTTTATGACGCTCATCTTCTCTGATAAACAGTGAGTTAAAAAAAAAAAAAGACTTACATTTGTTACTATTTTTCCAGATAGAATCTCTTATATTTTATAGTCATAAATTTGGCAGTACTCTAAAGCTAAGTGATTTCTTTAAAACCTACTTAAAAGTTTTTTTAATTAATCACTCAGGTTATTGTGTTGATATCCTGATATTCATTAAAATTCACAAAATGTTTATTCAATTACTAGAAACAGAGAGAGAAATTCGCATTGAATTCATGCTATCCTAAAACACATGCTCACTGTTAAACAGAAAAAGTTCACATGGAGAAAGATCTTAAGAGCAGTGGAGGATTCTATTCTGGAAGTCTAAGAAAAGTAAATAATCTGCTTAGATTCGCATCACTACAGAAAATATTAAACTCAGATTTTTCGAGTTATAAACTAAAAAGAGTATTTAAATTAGACATGTTCCTGCTTTGATCTGTATTTTATAATAAAACCCTCCTAAGTTCCTTACATTAAATGTAAATTACTACTTTTTTGTTCCTTTTCCTCTTAAAGCCGTGTCTTCTGCAGTCATACCACATTTGATAAGTAGACTATCAACAATATTTAAACTCTCTTCCTCAAGAAGATAGAAAGAATAATCAGGATTTCTATCCATGTAACTAAACACCTTTGCACCTAAAACACTTCAAAGACTGAGTGATCTGACTATATCTGGTCATGTAGATGACAAATTCCTGCATTTTTTTCTGATTAAAATGAAGAATTATGACTAATTTTAAATTGTTTCTCAGTTCTATAAAGCTCTCAAAAAAAAGACATATAACTCCTTTAAAATCTATTAGTGTATGTAAATTAGTCTTTTAGAATGCATCTGATGTATAAATTAATTGTTGTTTCAAAGACATTTTCTTTAAAGTGCATAGTACTGTGATTTCGGGGGTGTGCTAATTTGAAATCAAGACAGCTAGAGAGGTAAGTAGTAAAAAAAAATAAAATAGTGAAGTACTACTGATATATACAAATTTGAATTTTCTTCTTTCCTATTCTGGTCTTGTGAACAGACCTGATAAATAGAAAACTAAATCTGCATGAATACTACACGGTAACATAAAAAAGGAATTAATGATTTGAGGAAAAACACCAAGTGTGTCTTTTCACTTGATATTCTCTTGAAAGCCTATGTCTTTCCACCGTTCTGTCAGAAATTTGAATCACACAACAGATCAAGAGACTACACACAACCACTTAGCAGTTTTATCAGGGAAAGTGAGGTTCCAGGGCCATTCCTTCATACCAGTGCTTGGGAATCCAGACAAAAGCAAAAAGGAAAAAATGTTAAATAGTACTAATGACTTAATACACAAATATGAAAATAACGCTTGTAATCAAAGTCAGTGTTTTTCATTTGACAGAAAAAGAGCTTTTAGTTGTCTCAATGGGTTCTGATCACATTTTGTCTCAGGAAGATGTACTAATTATGCATTTTACCACCATTCATTTGAGTTAGGAAAGAATTTATCTAAATTGCTATTTGTATTTCCGTCTCTGGCCTTCCAAATAACTTACAGTGGCATGTGATCTTGCTAGACATTCCTCTTTTGAACAGCTTCAAGGCAAAGGTTATATCTGCTACATAAAACTTGCTGTCATCTCTAGAGCACTCAGCAGTTTAGGCTTCACATGTGTTTATTTTTACAGGCTCTGTTGCTGCACTCCTCTCTCTGCAGTGCAGCCAGCTTTATACTGCAGAACCTCTGCCTGGCTCCTTTTGAGGACAAATATGTTATAAATACTTAAAACTTGTGTTGCTTCCATTTTCTACTTCACACACCTTTTCTTCAACACTTGAATCAAAGAACGTGAGAAACTGTCTCAGTGTCTTTTTATGCAAATATGTTACTGCTTCTCTTCAGCTCCACTGTTCTATCAATCAACATCAGCATATTTATCAATAAATTACCCTGTCAGTACTGTTCCATCAAGAACAGGCACACTGTGAGAAGTCTAATCCAATTGAAGTGAGCCAAGAAAAGGATACACTACATCTAGAAATGATGCAATATATTCAGAAGTCTTTAAAAGTCCCTCTATTTTGCTAAACTCCTGAAGCAAGTTCTATGAGAGAGTATGAAGTGAAAGATGTTTCCTGCGTTCATGGTCACTAAAAGAATTAATACAAAAGTAAAAATGTGCAAATGCATCTTTAATTCAGAGAGAGATTATAAATTCCACTTTCACACTAAAGCAATTTGTACTGCACAATTCACACAAGCCTACACTTAATATTACCCCCAGAACATGTTGCATGGTGTTAATCAAATAGGTAAGTCAGATTTTTGTTGAATGGGCTTTGTTGTACAATCTGTAACAAACCCACTTCTATGATCGACTTACTTTTCATTTACTGAAAAGAACAAGATGAAGTTCTGGCTCCTGAATTTGTGGAGTCTGTGATTTCCACTATTCAGTAACCTGGAGGGGTCCTGTGCATAAGAGGATGCCTAGGAGATAGGCCATGAAAGTGTGTCTTGCTTCTAAGAGTTAGTATTTAATAAGATGGCCAGGAAAAGCTGGACAATAAAAACTCATTTTAATGAAGATGTGACAGCTCAAGAAATGAAAGCCTAATATGCTCCAGAATAAATTAAATAAACCTATCTTGTTAGCTGACTAAGAATTCTGGATCTATGTATCTTACATCTTCTGGGCAGTTATGACAATTGATTCTTTTTATGTTCCTTAGGGAGAAGTTGAATTTAGCACATCAGAATCATTAGAACCATAGAGTGGCCATATAGCAACAAAATTGTAAATGTGTTTATATGTAATTCTTACAAGCATTGACTTTGAACTGAGAATTTATACTTTTTTCCTTGTTTGGTTTTTTTTTTTTTTTCCTCTTGGAAGAGTGAAGGGGTATTTCTTTATTCTCCTTGATACAGAAGAATGCTCTTTTCAAATATCAAGTACCTCTTCCTTTTCAGGCTGGAGTACGTCAGAATTTCTCTAGTGTTCATCATTTTCCCAGAGAAGCCAGTAGGAAAACTTCAACATGCTGAAGTTTTTCTTCAACAACAACCACCACAAAACCCATTCATATTCTTTTTCTTAAAAAACCTGTGAACATTTCTGACTCTCCAGTTGTGGATCCTGACACTTCTGTTACTTTTGAGGATGTGTACAAGTTCTACAGTGCCTTGTCCTTTGATAATTTAACTCCAGTGAGGAATGTCAGCAGCACTCTGCCTTCTATGCCTATTATTTTAAGAAAGAATCCTTTATATCCTCAAGGTCTTTTCATTATAGACTCTCTGCTATTCCCTCTTCCTGTAGTAGGAAGTGCAAAAAATTGCCTGATAAAAATGTGTGAACTATGCTCATCCAATAACTTCTCAAGAAACTTAAAAAGCCTTAGTAACTCTTACTATCCTAACCACACCTTTGAGACAGTCTTCAAAATTGTTTTCAGTTTTCAGAGTATCTTTCCCACCTATGCTTTTCCACATTTCTTTCTTTCCTCATATCACTCACAGACATATTTTTTTTCAAGAGTTCTTGTCAATATTGCTATGTCACATGTTCTTCAGAAAAAAAAGATTTCTATCACTACTTTTGCAACATTTGCCGTTGAAACACATTAAAATGCACAAACTTTTTCTATAAGAATAGAATTCTGCAGTGTGAGTTTATGCATTGCTACTGTCTCATCTCTGTTTCCTCTGAAAACTGGCACAGTATTATTGCCTTATGTGTAAAGCGTGGGGCAAACCTTTAACAGGGCTCAATTCTAAGGCTGCTATTCTGATTCAGTTTTAAGATGAACTCTCTACAGAATTTTTTTTTTTTTTCTGAGAATACAGGAAATACTAAGTAATTTCAAAGATACACAGCCACAAAAATAGTTCAAATATTCTTACAAGTGTGCTATTATTTGTATCCTTCCCAACCTGAACAACATGTGGTTCTTTCACATGACACTTGAAGCACCATCTGCCTAACTATAATCAAATGATTTTTAGTCATTAGTGTAATAGTCATTAGTGTAATACTATACACAATCCTCATCATCTCAATAGAACAAACTTTCACTTTCTTTCTGATTATTTTTCCCTTTCATTGTATAAATTGAAGGCAGAGAATTCTTTCATTGTTCTGGAATTAACTGCTCTCTCCCTCCCTCTTCTTCACTCAGTCTCTTGTTCCAGTAAAGACTGGTATCTTTCTGATGTGTGAAGGTTATTTTCGATTAAAAAAAAAAAAAAACAAACTCTAACCTTTATTTCTAACAAGTTTTGATATTTTCAATAATCCTTGAAAAACAATTTTCAAAGACAAAGTATTATGGATTTTTTTAAGTGAAAATGAAATCACTTTTTTTTCTCATCTCTCCTATTATGTTCAGACACTTTATAGTTTTGTTACTTCCTTTGATTTTAGAAATAGGATTTTTGTACTATAGAGTTGAGAATATAAATCTTCTCATATGAAGTGTTTGCGTATGTTTGCAAAATACAGACTTATGTGACAATGCATGGAAAGAACCTGGGAAAAAGCCTCCTGCCTGTTCTCTAAAATATACTGTACAGTAATTACAACACGACGGTAGGGCAGAGTAATGTTAATGAATGTAATGTAATAAATAAATAAATAAACATCACTTGGGATGTTGTTGGATGCCTGCTTTATGTCATCAGCCATATGACAGTCTAAATTAAACGACCCAAAGGGGAAAGTAATTATTGCAGTAAAGGACAATAAGGAAGAGGAGTTTTGACTAGCCTAAGCTGAGCTGCAAAAATGCTGATCTAATGACATCAGCATAAAAATAGATGTATGAACACTGGAGCATGAAAGCCAGTGAAAGGTTTTTAATGGTACAGAGATGTTATTTTTGTCAAATGTATAATAAATAATACCATAAGTTGTGAATAATACCATAAATAGTCTTGCTACCTCTTCATTTATGGTAAACAGCAACAGAATCCCTTCTCTAACAGGCTTTTTTCAGTAAGTTTAAATAGCGGAAATACTTCCAAAATTATCTTGAATGATGCAGCTCTATTTCAAGAGATATACTCAAGAGAAACAGTGGTGTATATTTTATAATAATAAAGTTTTCAATCTTGGTCTTCACAGGTTCTCAAGTAAATACAAATTTTCCTAAAGAGATTAAAATGTTCTCATTTTTCCAATAATTCAGGATTCTGAAGGGAATTCTGAATCCAATACCTAGACAATAAGAAGCTGCAGGTAGAATAAGCATATCCATACAGAAAACCATGCCAGAATTACTTAGATAAATAAGAGGTAAAAATCATACATCTTTCTCACCCAAACCCGTGATGAAATTTGGAACTTAGGCAAATTTGACATATACAAGTCCACATGCCCTGATGGGATGCAGGTACGAGTGCTGAGGAAGCTGGCTGGTGACACTGCAAGACCACTGTCACTCATCTGTGATGTCCACCAGCTCTCTCTGCAGTTGTGGATGCATCGCCCCAAGGCCTATGGACTTGTGGATGTTAAGTTTGTGTAGGTGTTTGTCTTGAGGTGATTTATAATGATGAGTCTTTTCCCTGATCCTTTGCTCTATGCCCAGAAGTGGTTGCTCTATCTTTACAGTATGGCTGGGGAGGGGGGAACATTGGGCTTTGCCAAAGCCTCACTTCCCAGGTGTGCAGGGTGCTGTTGTCTGGATATTTTTTTGCTAGCTTGATTTTGTTAGACCAGGCAAGGAGTTTTTCCCTTCCCTGGCTCTGGAGAAGCTGCAGCAGCAATTCTTTGGCAATTTTTTTGAGGTGACAGCTTGTCAGCCTGAGAGCAGAGAAAACAGGACCTGCGGGAGAGGGGTCGGTCAGGATCCATGGGAGAGGGGCTGCTCTATTTTGGCTCCAAACCTCAGGATGTTGAGTCCGGGAGAGAAAGCACACCCAGAAGCTCTAGGCCAGCTGCTTCATCTGCCATGGAGGGAAGGTCAACACCAGATCATCAGATTTTTAACTGCTGCCCAAATTGCTGTGTGAAGCTCCTGTTTGTTTCGGTTTTATTTTCCCCAAGACAGACACTGGTGCCATCTTCCAGCAAGTGGCATAAGCCAGTATTTTTCCCCTGGAATTTTGGGGTTTTGTTCCAGTGTGCCTGGGGGGTAAGGATTAATATCTAGCATTTATTTACATTTTTTCCCATGCCATGAGTGCATTCTGTTTGTTAATAAACTATTGGGTCTTTTTTTCACGTTCATCCATTAATATTAATTTCCTATTGGTGGAAAGGGATTGTTGGAACCTTTTTAGAGGAGACAACTCGTTCCAGAATGTCTTCTCCTAAATTTGTCTCCAAACTGAGATGGTGTTCTGTAATGTTAGGGTTCAGTATTGTATGACCTGGTATAACATAGGGAAATGTTTGACGGAAATGTTCCAAGAAACTCCGGGACAGAATTAGAGAACAATGCAGTGTAGCTATCAGACATACTGTGACTGATAATTCTTTCACAGTGCAGACCTACTGCCAATTTTTGTACTTCACAACTGTATCTGCATCAAACCATACTAGTCACTGCAGGGTATCAGTGCTTTAGCTAAAATATATATATATATTTTTGAAGTGTCTTATTTACTTTCTTTTATCAATACTTCATATTTTATTGAAATTCTCTGAAGAAAGATGTCCCTTTTGCAACAAAAATGTACTGTCACGGAGGTCACATAGGAAACATTTAACCCTGCTTTTTGTTTAAATCTAGGTAGAGAGCTGGGAGAAGGACAAGAAATGTGTGGTTTGTTTTTTACAGTGAGACAAGAAAAAGGGAAATCACTAAGTTACCACTGACAATAAAGAAAAGGGACTGTTCTGTGGGACTGAGAATCTATCAGACAAAGACATGCCCTTTCCCTCCCTAACAGACCAGGTTATCAGTCAGAGTGACTTAACAGCACTTTTTTATGGAGTCCTGCAGAATCACAATTTAGCAGAAGTAGATGGTCTTACAAGTGAATCTCAAGCACTCTTTCCCCCGTCCCCCCTGAAGCTTGGTAAGCCTTTTTTAGTGTTAAGACACTAACTGACTTTTTATCTCCAAACTCCAGGCAAGGTAGTAAATTCATACTTTGCACCATATTCTTTTCAATGAATTCCAAATGACTACATTGCCTCTTGCCCAGGGATCAACTGCTTCACCCTAGGATAAAATTCACTTCAGTATTCTCAAATGCCCCTTTCCTACCAGTACCATCTCCATCAGCAGAGACATGAAAAATAAGCACAAAACACGATTGGCAAGCCAAGATTTTACCTTCACAGCAATTGTGTAAACTACGTGCCTACATGGATAAATAAGGGGCTCCCAACAAAACACAAATGTAAAAATAAAGCATGCAAGAGATGGAAGCAGGGACGAGCGTTAGGATGAATATAGACATTTTCAAAGTTTGAAGGGATGAGGTTAGGAGAGACAGCATTGCTCAGGGACTAATAAAGGGGAAAATACCATTTAAGATCCTTATTCACGACCCGGGAGATGATCAAGTGTGTGGTTTATTTGAAACTTTAGGGAGCTGTTCGTACACCATGGCTGTGCTGCCATTCAGATGGGCAATTCAGCCGCTGCAGCCGTACATACCAGAGAATAATAGGCTGGAAATCAGCCTTGAAGAGAATGACATTGGAATCCTGGAAGACTACAAATTTAACATGATCCAGTGATGTCTCCAGTAGCAAGAAGGTCAACATTTGGAGCTGTATTACAGGTGTGTTGTCAGCAGGTCAAGGGGAGCTGACCATTCCACTTTACTGGTGAGGTCACACCTAGCGTTCTGAGTCCATTCCTGGACTTCTCATTATGAAAAAAGACATGGACATACTGGAGCATGTCTAGTAAGGGACCAAAAAACTATTAAAGTGCTGCAGAATCTGTTATATGAGAGGCTGAAAGAGAGAGGACTGCTCCACCAGCAGAAGGTGTTCCTTGGAGGGCTGAGGAGGGAGAAGAAGGAAATAAGGAGATGATAAGGCTGCTGCCATATCAAACTCTTCCTTGTTTTTCTGTGTTTCTTTTTTTGGGAATAAAACATAAAACCCAAACCCAACAAACCAAAGTAACAAACAAAAAAACCACACCAGGGATGGCACCTTAATACCTTTAAGGTGATCCTCCCTAGGAAAACAGAAGAAAGCTTTTACCAGTCTCCATGAATGAAAATAAATAAAAAACCAAACTAAACAACATACCCTTTGAAACTGTAAGGAAAGCTGAAAATAAATTTTAAACAAATAAAATAAAATTAAAAATAATCCTGGCAAACAAAGTATTTGTTTGCTACTGTCTCCATTAAAATGATGAGGCAACACATACTGCCAGTTCCAGAAGTGCACTTTCCCCTTCCACAAGATTACCTTGCACGACTCAGGGTCAGCTGGCTGGTTAAAGTTGTTGCAAAAAGCCAGAACAAACATCAATGGGGGCTCACCTCTGCCTTTTTTTTTTT
>VXAC01004119.1:29552-46011 GCA_013399225.1 Rhipidura dahli
TTTTTTTTTGGAGCTGTTTTTTAGCTGATGTCTTTTTTCCTGGCTCCCACCTGAACTACCTGCCACAGACCATTAAGAAGGGTCTGATCTGCAGAGCAAGGTGTGCCAGGCAAAGAGAACCCCCTCATAGCCAGCAGGGCAGTGCCCTCAACAACATGGGCAGAGTCCACATTGCCCAAGAAAGGAGAATGGTTCTAACATAATATGCAAGATCAGCAATGACTCAGTAAGAACACAGTAAGAAAAAGTCAAGATTGAAAAATAAGTCAATCCTACAGGACAGGATCAGGGAGGTATAAAAGCATCAGAAATGCCAGAGCAGGCTCAGTGTAGCTTACATGAGGTCCTGCAGGTAGGTCCCAAGCTAAGGTGGTGGAAGGGAACATCTGCTGAGGCTTTTTTCAGCTCTTCACAGCAGCTCTTTCTACTCGACAACCTGGCAGTCAGCTAAATTCCTAGAAGGAGGAAAGTGAACTCCAGGTCCTGACACATAACAAAAGAATTCCCACTAAAACAGTGATTCTTCAGTCAAGGAAAGAACTCTCCTAGAAAACAGATCATAACTTTCTGAGCACAAAACGTAGACAGATGAACAGAATTTGGTGAGACAGATTCAAAATCAAATAAAAGCAAGTTCATTTATTTTCTTTGTCTCTGAGGAAAAAATAGAAAAGTTCATATATTTTACATTACTCTTACTTTTTTATTTATTCCTTATTACTCATGTGGGTCAATTACTAGTCTGCCCTTCACTGGAAAGGGGAAGCATTTTGGTTTCCGATTACATCAAAATCTAAATCCATCATAACTGATTAGGGTTTAGATCCTGAAGAGACTTCTAGGCAGCCTAGAAACTCTACCAAACTTCAATCAATTTTCTTGATGGGCCGTTATTAATCGTGTGCTTCATATTCCTGATCATGTAAAAATAGGTATTTTTGACAATAGATATACATGATGACTAATTAAGATTGAAAATTAGTCTATTAATCAAAACCCTGTTAACCTTATTCTCACTGCTATTAATTGTATTTCAGGTTCAATGACTGCAGTCACTGGATGTAGTTCAGAAATATATGAAACATTACATTTGTAAGTATTAAGTACATTTAAAATAAGTATTTGCAAATATATTGAAATATATTATCATCTCACCTGTTTGTTAGTTAATTTCTACTCTATTTGGCAGGCAGTTCTAATTAAAGGATGACTGGGATGTTACATTTGTTTGGGGGTTTTTTTCTGGTTTTTTGATTTGGTTTTGGTTTTTTTGTGGATTTCTATTTGTTTGAGTCTTTGGGGGTTTTTTGACAGTAAACTTCTGAGGAAAACTTAAACTGCCTTAAATCAGAAAGATTATGAGTATGACTCTAAGAAGCAATAAAGAGAGTGCTTGCAATGAAGCAGGACTGAGGATGAGTTTCTCCTGTATTTGGTTACAGCCTTCTCTACTACATAAGACAAGTAATTTCCTTCAGCAGGAATGCACTGGGACACTGTGTAGGTTACCTTTTGCTTCACTACAAATGTGGCATTCACATGTTAAACCCTGTCTTCAACCGTAGTGTAACTGTCATCCATTAGCAATGTAATGTTTCCCTGGGTTTTCTCTGTGCAAGCTAGAGAAATAAGCTCAAAATCTATTTTAAAGAATTACATTGGTTTATAGTTTCTATTTAGGTCCCTGAATCTTTTTTTTGGCATACATCAGAAAAATCATATATCCTATTGAAATTGATGGTATAATATGGAGCTCAGTTCTGAGTATTAGCTGTGTTTTATCAGCTTCTCTAGCTTTTGTGCCTGGAGCATTTTCTATTGTCTCCATTGTTCAGTAGAAAAATATTTGGATGTCATAAGTTTAAATGTTGGATGACAGGAATCTCACAGGCTAAAGCTAAATCCTTTTGATAGGCCTGTTTGCCAGAATTTGAAACCCTAACAAAAAACATGTAGGGTTTCTGTTTTTTCAATGCACATGGGGAAAATTCTGCAGGCCTAATTCAATGACAAATTGCAAGAAATATTTCACAGAAGCATAGGGAGAAATATTATTTGTGGTCTACCACTAATTACAATTTGCTCCTCATTGTGCAGTAAGCACATTTTCAACTTAAAATCATCATTTAGACTGTACTGTGTATTGTAAGTATTGTTGCACTGCACGTAGCATCTCGACTACCATTACTGCGGTCCCACTAATAATAATTAAAGATAAAGAAATTTAAAGCAACATATTCCTCCATATAGATTTTCTTCTGAAATTTAGTATTTATGCATTACCCAGAAGAAAGAATGATATACATTTTAAAAGCAGAAATATTGAATACTGACAGCCACGTAGTGTATACATACATTGTTATTAAGAATTTGTTGTGAAAAGGTATGAAAATGTACATAATGCACTACTCAAAACAAATTAGTAGTTCTTATCAAGCTCCAAAGAACATGAATTCAATCACAATACATAAACCTACTTGTACAACAAAACCCATAATTGGTGAGAATTGAGTGTGTGCAGACAAACATCATCAGTGGCTCAAGATGATGTAGGACACAGCCCAGTAGGGAATACTAATGCAGGAAAAGAACTATTCAGAAATTACAACAAGCATTCCAAGAAGTAGCTGAGATGTGGTTATGATGTTCTAAGGAAGAAAAATATTTAGGTGTTTGCTGAGGAAGAAACAATGTCTAGGTGTTTGAATATGAGCTTTTCCATTTCAGCTGGCTTTAAGAACAGCACAGCCTATTTCATTCACTAACATCAGTGTGGCCCTTTGAAGGTTCTGAATTCTGTGAAAAAGACCAATTGCTGTTGCCTTAAATAGAACATAGACAGACATGAATTTAAAGTAGATCTGGTAAATTCCAAGAAAAATGTTTATAAATTTGGAGTGGATCATCTTTGCACAAAGAAGACAAATATAGTCCTAGAAATGCTACATATTTAGTTTTGCAACATCTTCTAGTGAATTATTTGTCTGACCTAGAAAAAAATGGTATTATAAATATTAACAGTGATGACAATAAATAATTTCATTTATATTGGTTTGCACTTCTATAACAATGTTCACCCTGAAGTTCACTAAAGCATTCAGATAGAAAATAAGGTATATTGTGATTTATGGACATGTATTCCATTATATCATGTTCGTATACATAATTTTCATGACTAAAGTCAAAGCCTTTAATAAACGGATATTTACCTTCTCTTTTTCTCCAGTGTGTTCCCCAAACAGAACTAAATATCTAAAAAACTTAAATACTATCTTCTATATCTTGGAAAAAAAACAAACAAACAAACAAACAATTAAAATGTAACACATATTCCTAATCTCTGAAGAAAGTTGGAAGGGACCACAGTGGGTCATCTGATCCAACCTCCCTGCTCAGTCAGGGTCATTCCTCGAGCACATGGCACAGAATTGCATCCAGAGGGCTCTTGAATATCTCCAGTGTGGGAGACTCTCCAACCTCTCTGGGCAATCTGTTCCAGTGTTTGGTCACCTTCACAATAAAGAAGCATTTCCTCGTGTTCAGGTGGAACTTCCTGTTTACGAGTTTCTGCCCGTTGTCTCTTGTCCAACTGCTTAGCACCACTAAGGAGTAATGACAAATACTATATAGAATCTAAGAAATTATGTATCATTATCTTATTTATCTCTCAGAGCTTGTACCTTAGCTTCTTTCCTAAGCATGCCCTTCCAGATGTGAAAGGGAAGTTTTCTAAGGAAATATGAAATAAAATTGACAAAATGTATCCTCAGTATTCTTGTATTTCTATTTGAGAATTTCAAAAAAGTTTTATACACAGTGTTTTCCCCCATCTGTGGAAAAATACTTTTCTTAAGGATCAGTAAAACTAAATAAGAGTTAGTTTATTGGTGTGCATGGGGTAGATTACATTACATGCAGAAAGCAGTCAGGAAGAAAAATATCAGAGGGGTACTTGGAAAGTGAGCTCCTACTCTGATATATGCCACATTACTCTATTGGGAGCCCTGCAGAAAACACTGCATTCTACACAGTGGCTCTGGATAATCCATGCCTGCTCTGTTGGGCCCCAGGTTTAGGGCTTGAGCAGCCCAAATGTTAGTGTGAGCAGCTGATTTAAGGGAACCTTGTTGGCACGTCCCACATCAGTCTGTGCTGGGTATTATGAAAAAGATAATACCACAAAATGTCAGGAGATATATGTGGTTCTCTTTGTTTTGCAAAATAAAGGGTACAACATCGTGGGAGGGACAAAAGGACCTCTCCACGAATGGGATCTGCACAGGGTGCTGTAGGAAAGTCTACCCTTAGTCTGTGCTGCATTAAAGAAGGGTTGTCAGGATACAAGGGATGCAAAGTGTACTACTCTCTATCTATAGTCCTTTTTATAATCTCCTATTTAAACAGCTATTTTATTATATATGGTGTTATTGGGCCTTTTTCACTGAGGCCTGCAAAAACCTTTGCACTGCCCTACCCTGCTCTCGCCCTCCCCTCATGGGCAGAGCACCCTAATTACCCTTTTCCCATCACACAGGCCTCTAGAGACTTTCACACTTTCATCACCAGATCTACATTCCTAAAATTGTGTGACCATAATTCTATCGATCTTCATTTTTATTTTCTCATATTAATCTTTTTCTCTATCCATGAAAATCACTTAGCTGATCCAGAGCACTCAAAACACCTGAGACATCTATTAAATGTGTTTTGCAGGCTGCAATTAATGAGGTATTCCGTACACATCTGGGAAATCAGAGATTGTTAGCTGATACTGTGATATTTCACACGAAGAATGGATGAGTTGAACTTGCTGTGAATACTGTGACTTCATTGGTTGTTTCCTATTTTTTTTTTTTTGTATGTGCATTGAAATAGATTGAAGTGCATAAATGTGTTGTTATTTTTTGCCCCCACATGCCCTTACACATACTTTTGTGTAAACACTCAGAGTAAACAGAATTTTTTCCTGATCGCTCTGTTTCTCTGAATAGACTTAGAGGTAACTCTTGTTGTTTATGAATGCCATATATTTCCTTCTTGTATTGCAAACTCCACTTTAATAGCTGGTCTCTTTCTTCTAGCTGTCTTTTCCCTTCAGTTTTTGACTAGAATTTTCAGCATTGTAATTTAAAACACTTACAAAAAATTGATGACTTTGTAGCACTATTTTGTGTTTATCCATTAAGTCTGTATTGCTAGGTAGGCTGTATAAGGCAGAAACTATCTGACATGAGTCTGTAAGTATGTTTAGACAGAAATTTTTGGATAAAGGGATTGGAAAGGAGCACCTTTTTGATTACTCCTAAGAGATTGCACAAGAGATCACATGAGTCAAGTAGAAATCCCTGTCAACCAGGTTATGACAAGAAACTTTTATTTAATTATCAGTACATTTACTTGCTTAGGCATATGCCAGACTCTGATGACAGACTGCAGTGCTCATACTTTGGTAAAAGGTTTGACCTATGCTAGCTCTCTAAGGAGGCAATTTCAGCCATGGAATAAACAGCTGGACTTCAAGTTTCAGTTCTCAGGAGAGGATCTCAGTCACAAGGTCTTAATGCAATAAAAGTATTGAGAGACCCCTAGACTGATGTGTAGTCCAAACACTGAAGAGGTAGAAAATCAAAGCCCTCATTTACTTTCTAGATTCAGATTGAATTTCTGCAGGTACCATATACGAGGGAACCAGCAAGAATGTGGCATCATGTTCTCTGTAAAACCATCAAATGCATTGCACTCATGATGCTTTTTAGTTACAGTTGCTGATTTGAATCAAGAACAGAAATACAATAGTGTCAATATCCTGCCCTGTGGAAACACCTGTGATTGATGCAACCTACCTTCTGGACTTAGAAGGAGGGGAGGTACTTTCCCCAGTTTGCATGAGCATGAGATTTGGTTCATAATTTTCACTTGCAACCAGAATGATAAGGTCTCAAATCACTGTCCTTATGATTTAGAGTCCCTAAATTATAAAATAAAATTCTATTTGAAAAATGGAAAAAGAATTAAAGTCTGTTGCAGTAAAGATACATACGTTGCACAATATCCTTCCTGAAATTTTGTTTTTACCTAGTAAAGGACAATCTATTTCTTGCATATGTGGGGAGCACAGTGCAGAGTAAGATAAGGTGTGCTTGTAGCACGCTGCAGATATTTGTTGCTATCAGTTAATTCTGGCCACTATTCTAGCTGTCCCTGTTGAACAGACATTTTATCTTCACCTCCTGTATCTGAATCTATGAAGTTTTGATACATTTTTTTTAAACCCAAACAACAACAAACCCCCCAAACACACAAAGAAATTAAAAAAAAAAGAAACCAAAAAATAAAGAAACAAAACCCACATAACCTCCCACAAGACACACAAGGTGAAACACAGACAGTGTAGTAAAGAAATTAGTTCAAGCTGTCAGGGGTTAGGAGCACTGCCTGTGAAGCACAATTCTCCTGATTCTTGGTTTATGCTTAATTTCCACAATTGCTATAAACCATTCCAGTTACAAAACACATTACTGGATTTTTCAGAACACAAAGCCTGAGGCTTGGCATGAAGGTTCATTTCTAGACTGGGGCGTGGGGGGGAGTGTTTGTGTGTTTATTTTATTCTCTTTCTTTTTTAAGATGCATTCTAAAACATGCAGAATGGGTAAAAAATTTAAAGTGTTCAGAATGCTACTGCAGTGCAATGTGTGTTTATATAACTATCACAAAAAGCACAGGGAAATATTGCTTTGAACCTGGGCCCTCCTAAACAATTTTTCTTCAACAGAGATAAAATAATGAAAAGTACTTAGTTAAACTGCTGGCCAAACTCTTATTGTTTGTACCACTCCTGGAAAAGACCCTGGGGAGCAGCAGTGGAATCGTGCTATTGATTGGCTGGTTAAAGAGAGGCCTATTAGATTGAGACAGGCTAGATTGATTATACAGCAGCAGAAGGAGCTCAGATCCAGAGCTGAGTGAACATCAGGGTGAGAGAGAGGGAGAGCAAGTGAGAGAAAGCGCGCAATAGAGGGAGACTGTACCCACTATAGCATCAGTGTGTGACAGCTGGTGCTGGGTAACACTGACACTGAGCTCCTTCAGTGGAGAACTTGCTGAGCTACCCTTTTTTTCATTTGCAAGAGGATGCCAGCTCTAAGCCAGTGCAACTGACGGCAGACTGGATCTTGGAATAGTTCATTTTACTTACAATTGCATCTCTCATGTTCTGCATCTCTGAAGAAAGGCTTTTTAAGGAAGACAGAAATTACTCCTCTCCCCTTACCTCACATAATATTGATGATATACGGAATTTTATCTTCCAGGTAAGGAAATTATCATTTGCTTTTCTGAGCAGCTAAAAAGGAATTATTCTTTTTGTATTTTGCATGTTAAATACAAGCTTTTGCATTTGTTCTCAGAATGCATTTTTTTGCACATGTATTTCTTTCACTCACAGATTATATGTATCAATTATTATGTACACCTGAAGAAAATTAACAGGATGTGGTTTGTGCATTGCATTTTTCATGCTTAACCCTTTAGATGAGTGGAATGAAACAACCAGAATAGATTATTTCTAACTACTTGGATGATGTTTTAATGTAACTTGTCCAATACATGTTAAACAGTCTGAAGTAATAATGGCACACAAGCTCTCCCATATTATTAATTCATTAGTGTACATATTGTGAAGTCAGGTAGAGAGAATATTTACCTGAAGGATTTCTCAGTGCTTGTCAGTAGTTTGAAATAGTATCTGTCTTTTGACTGCAAGCTTACCACTGCTGAGCAAATATGGTCAGCCATAAATAAAATATCATTAGACAGCCATTTTTTTATAGACATAGTAATTATTGCTACCATTGTGCCTGCAAAGTGAAGATCAGGGCTTATGACTGGAAATGTGAAATCTAGGATGTTCTGTTCCACTGTGCTGCATGTTTGAAGCAGCCATCCCATGGATTGCCTGTTTTGATCCGGCATTGACACTGCTGTCTCCTAACTGCAGAGTTTTACATAAAGTTTCTACATATCTCCTTCAGCTGTGCTGTAAGTGGTTTTGCTGTGATAGGTGATAGGTTGCAATAGATTGCTGTGATCCCAAAGGTGACAGACTGTATCTGAAATAACCCTGCTTTTGGGTTTGAACGAAGTCAGGAAGTTGATTGACTGGGGGTTCACAGGAGCATAACGCTAAGGCAGCTCCTTCATTAGCAACACATTCCTTCCAGCTGTGACAACATGCACCACCTTCCTCATCATTGTGCACTCTGCTCCTTGCTCCAAACTGCAGAGTTTTCCATATGCCAGCTGTTGTGATTATTCCCTCTGGGTGATGTAGAGGCATTAAACTATTTATACAAGCATTTAAGTGGACTTTGACCCAGCCAAGTACAGTGTTCCAATGTTTTGGCCAGTCAGGCAACTGCCTATAGCAAGGTCTTGCTGCTAGAATCTGCACCTATGTGTAATCCAATTTATCCAATGACAAAAGAATCACAACTGCAGAAAAGCACTTTCTTCTCTTCCTTTACCGAGAAATTTTTAATACATTTCCATAAAACACCATACTTAAATACTTAATGACTTCTCAAAAACCCAAATGAGAAGTGGAGTTGCCAAAATGATTATTCATAAATTGCAAAAGATATTATAAAAATTGAGGACCTTAGGTATATATAGAGATTTTTTTAAAAAGTAACAATAATTTTAAGAGAGTATCTAAGTGACCCCAAAAATAAAACATGCAATGCTTAAGAGAGCTTCATCTTCTATAAAGTATCATATGAATAGGCACTAGCAAAACAGGAACTAAACTAATGAGCCCAAACTAAAGGCTTACTTAAACTATATAATCTATGTTGTTTTAATACCTTATCTCTTCTCTATGAATAGTGTTTATGTTGTTTCTTATACACACAATTTCAATGTTTCCTTCTGAAACTCTTTCCAGGTAGCCAGAAATTCTCCTGGGGGCACATTTTGCCACCCTCGTTTTAATGAATGGTATTTTACTACCTAAAATACTGCCAAAGGTGAGCACTGCATACATTGACTATGGAGTCAGAGTGCAGAATCTGACCATAAATAATGGAAAGAAACCCTTTACCTTTTAATTACCTGACTGAAAATTTTAACAGTAAGGCAGAGACATAGGTATTGAGGGCTAGATCTACCAAGCATAGACTGTATTTTATAAGGAGCTAAGATAATTGAATGTCTAATTCACTTTGTATTCTTACACAGTTTAAGGCCTGCTTCAGTATATCTCATGTAGTTTGACTAGCAAAAAGTATTCCTTTATGCATGCTCAAAAGCCTTCCTACAGCTCTTATTAATATCTCTCTTATCTCTCTGAGTCTTGTTCACTATTCCTGTGCTCTTGAAATATACCTTACAATTTTCTGATTAGGAAAAAAATCATAGTAGTTCTGTGATTTCAAAGACAGCAATACTGTTCCCTCCAATTCGTGTCTGTTACTAGCCAGGTTACATCCAAGCCATGCAACTCCAAATAACTCTGAAAAGTGTTTATTTTTGCAATGGGAATATTTCATTTGAACCTTATAGTTTCGTTTTGGTTTTTTTTAAGTGCAAAAGAGAATCAGAAACCCAAATAATTAATTAAGATTACTTTGTTAAGATGTTTTTCTACTCATATGTTATTCATTTCCACATTAAATGTTGTAAGCATCTTCTTTTGTCAGATTCAGAGAAAAAATAGATGAAAAAACTCAAATCAGAAAGAGGTAAGAGTTTACATAGTACAAATTGTTCATTTTCTTTCAAGTCTTTGATGTTAATGCTAATCTGGGCTTTTTGCAACACTTTAAACTGATTCAGTTATGCCACCTTTTTCTCAAAAGATTAATTTGACCTTTTTGAAATTAATGTTGCATTCCTTTCCAGCTTGAACTCACAGAATGTGAAATTTATTTTTATTTTCCTAGCTATCTTAAAGCCATTAGGGGGCTCTTTCCTCCTATGATATCACACAGCAAGCTGCAATAAAAAGATATAGCTAGTTACTAGACTTGTTAGCAAAACAAAAATTCTACTTGAACAATTTATTTTGGGTGTAGACCATTTTAATAATACAGAACAACTGAAAAAATCTCTACTTTTTTCTCTCTTTTGGAGAGGGTTCTGGTTTTTTTTGGTTAGTTTTTTTTTTTTTTTTAATTGCCCATAATTAAAAACTTTTACTATGAATTAAGGTTATATCTAGAAATTACTTTATGTCCCATAAAGGAAAAGCAAGTAACACATTCAGCAAAAACTTTGAAGTAATCCCTGGAATTACTGAATATAATTATGCCTGATTATGAAGCACCCCTTCTGTCCAAGAAGCTAGAGTTTATTTATTTCAATAACTGTGAACAATGGTGCAACTACCACTAAAAATAAAAACCTGTTGAGTACTGTTATGTTGTACTGAAAATAACCCAGAGTATCTAGAAGTGACATACTCTTCCCTTACACAGCTTGCTTTCAGAAGGCCTAAGTAAGAGACCGGGATTTTTGGATCACTCTTTATTTCACAAAACAAGGAAGTTTCAATTCTGAAAACATTTACTCATATGAGCAGCTACACTGAAGTTACTGTGGGCCAAATTGCAACACCTTTGTTCTGTCTATTAATCTTTAGTTTCTGTAAATTCATTGCACCACTGTACCTGAAATCAGTTGCAAAGTTTGTACTGTTTCCTGTGGGGTTGTGAACTTTGTACTGTTACTTGGGGGATTTCTTGGAAAGAACTATAGAATAGTCTAATGCAGGCTGAGGAAAAGAACTTAATTTGTTGTAAAGCACAGCAAGGAAGTTGCAAACACTGCAGTATCATGCTGAGGTGAGGCCAGGAGAAACATGAGTATCAAAAGACAAGCAAAATAATTGTCCACCTGTTCCTGTTTTGAAGTTTTTTTTTTTTTATTCCTGCATACTTGAAAGAAAACAATCCCATGTTGGTAAATGATTTTACCCACCCTGAACAAACTTGCTATTTTATGTTGCTTAGCTTGGAGAGATTCCAATACTACCAACTCCATTCAAGAAAAAAAAAAGAAAATACAAAGGACTGACACTCTTTGTGATACAGTCACAACAAAGGTGTACAATTTAGCCAATTTGGAATCAAAAAAAAAAAAAAAACAAGGTAAAAAAATATGTTATTTCTTTGTTTTACTACACCTTTGAATAATCTCTATTTTTGCATCCTATTATAGCAACTATCATATGACACATCAATGAAAAATTTTGTTCTGCTAAACAGCATCTAGAAATTCCAAACAGGATCTCAAGACACTTTGTTTACTGTTCTGCACAGAGAGCAGTTCATGCAATATAACAAAATTTTCAAAAATATAGAATAAATTGAGTACTATTTCTGAGACATAATTGATGCTTCAAACTCAGAGAAGATGATCTTCATTATCTATATTTTTAGCACATTACAAATACAGCATCATACAAATTATCTTCTTGTTAGTAGAAGAGGGCTTTTTCATTGCTCAAAGGTGGCTAAAGTTAACTATGACTTGCTTCCATTTCAAGTAATTAATTATGTGCATGGGAAATCACCAAAGCTGAGATGGCATTAATATTAATAACTCATCAGGCACAGCATCACCAGCCAGTCAAAGAAGGGGATGGTCCGCTCTGCTCTGCACTGGGGTGGCCTTACCTGGAGTCTTGTGTGCAGTTTTGGGTGCCACGATATAAGAAAGGTATAAAACCATTAGGGAGCATCCAAAGGAGGGCCACAAAGATGGTGAAGGGCAGAGGGAAGGGCAGGGCATAAGAGAAGAGGCTGAGGTCACCCAGTCTGTTCAGCCTGGAGAAGAGGAGGCTGAGGGGACACCTCACTGCAGTTACACCTTCCTCAAGAAGGGAAGCAGAGGGACAGACACTGATCTCTTCCCTGTGGAGACCAGTGACAGAACCTGAGGCAATGACAGGAAGTCTTGTCAGGGGAGGTTTAGGTTGGATATTAGGAAAATGTTCTTCACCCAGAGGATGGTCAGGCACTGGAACATATTCCCCAAGGGAAGTAGTCACAGCACCAAGCTGGACAGAGTCCAAGAGTTTCGACAATGTTCTCAGGCACATGGTGTGATTCTTAGGTTGTCCTGTGCAGGGCCAGGAGTTGGAATTTGATGATGCTTTTGGTTTCCTTCCAACTCAGGATATTCTATGATACTATGACCTTATTTAAGGCCCAAGCAAATTGCTGGAAGAATGACAAGAAGTGTGTAGCAGAAGTAAGGAACAGAGACCACTTCTTGTTCAGAGTCAAGCACCCTAGCAATAAGACTCTTTTCTCCTCTATAAAACACAGTTTAATTCAACTGTATGCTCTGCTTCCTTGAAATCAATGAAATTTTATGTAAAAGATAAAAATTAAACCCATATAAGATTTTGGCACAAAGTTTCTGCATAGCTTCACTCCAGAGGTAACTATAATTTACTGGTTGGTTAATTTATCCCTTATATAAACACACTATGCAAAGCACGTTGAAATACTTTTGAATAAAAACTGTTGTGTAAATGTAAAGTATTATTATGGCAAATAGAAGTCACTCAAAGTTGACAGAAGTCACTTCAGCTAATGAAAACTGCAACAGTCTGGGGGGCTTTATTAAGCATGAATAAATAATTAATCTCTGATGAATGTTTAAAGGATGGAAAAAGAGTTCTTCAGACAGGTACTCAAATAAGAAATTTTTAATTTCTTTTTCCTATTTCATGTTTTCTGTAATATATGGAGGGAATAATTCAAATGACTAGATATGAGAAGTAGAGAAGTTGTCAAAAGCAATTAATATATGTACTGTCAAAATGTTTTAAAGAGAAGTAATAACAATGTAATCTAAAATACACATCATAACAATGAAAAGCAAAATCCTCTGCTGTTTTTATTTTTTTTTTATTTTCACTGGAAAAAAAATTACATAGTAGATGAAATTGCATTGAAACAGCAGCCTGCAGCTTCCTCAAATTTGCATACAATCCTAAATATATATATATATATATGTATATATGTATATATATACACACATATGGTGTCGTCCCTGCCAATGGCAGGGGTGTTGGAACTAATTGATCCTTAGGGTCACTTCCAACCCAAGCCATTTTATGATTTGAGGCTATTATATATGTGCATATATGTGTGCCTATACCTATATTTGAGCTTACCTTTTACTGTCTGCATTCCACACAGAAGTACATACCCCTGCTTGGGAAAATTTGCAATTTTTTGGAATACAGCCATGTACAACCCAAACATGTTCCCTGAGTTCCATAAAAGGAAAGGGTTTTTTGGTTGGGGAGCCACTTGAGGGTCCAAGTTAAAAGACAGATGACACCAACAAATACACATCAGCAGATCATCAAATGCCAGGATCCTAACAAAATACTATTTTCCCTAATATTGAAAACAGTTTGTTCACATAATCTGCTTTAATGCTGTGATGTGATAGCAGCATGCAAATACATTAAAACACACAGTAGTATAGTTTTAAGAAAAGCTCTTTAAATTTTTGGCTTTGCTGAAATTTCAAAATACTTAGAAGTGAGTCAAAAGTATTGTTGCTTTGCAAAACACTGATTATGTTTGGAACAAGACATGGATAAATCCTGCTCTGATCAGTGACTATTAACACTGGTCTGTGGTGTATAAAGTGAGTGAAAAAAATTCTGCAGAGCAGATGATAGTGAGAAGTAATTCACTGTCCTCTGGCAGATCTGTAACACTGAGAATTAATGTGCTTACCACAGTGACAAAGCTATGGTAACACCTTGACTCTTTATACACCTTCGTTTTTTTTCCCTCAGAACTTTTTGTGACTGATTTAGGATATATGACTGAAATATTTTTTTTCTTCCCTCCAGTTATCAGATATTGAACAGAAAAACAATGCATACCAACCAACCAACTAAACAAACAAACAAAGAAAAGCCACCAAAAAATATCTGACCCCAAACCCCTGTCAAATTCACCTTTGGCAAGCTGTTAAAGGTGAACAAAAATAAATGTCAAAAATTATTAAATTATGATAATTTTTTTCCTTGAACACAGTGAAACTTTTTTTTTTAATACTATGTAATAATCAGAAGGTAGAAGCTCTTATCTATGACAGTATGAATGTTTTGTAGCATATGGAAATTATGTACACCAGAAAGTGAAAATGTATGTTATTCCTTTAAGTTCTATAAATTTTTCACTCTATAAGACTGTTTTTCTTAGGAGTATATAGGCTCTACCAACTTCTAAAAACTACTGAATATAAATTATAGTATTTTGCTCTTCCTGCCTTCTTAAGACACATTAATAGTTCTTAATTCTATGCAACACAGCTGTACTGATACGTGTAAGGACAGTTCTGAGATTAATGTTGCAACTTTCAAGTGTAAATAAGAACAAACTCATCTGATGATTCCTGCTCCTGGTGCATTTTATGAAACTGGATTAAATAATATAAACATATCCTTCTTTTCTTTTTTTTTTTTNTCATTTCCTTCTTTTTTTTTTTTTTTTTTTTTTTTAATAATTTGACTTATAACAGACTATACCTTCTTAATATTGTGTGTGAAACCAGAATTTGAACCTATCTTCTTAAATGAAATCATAATTAATTTCTGATGGGGAAATGTAGTTTCAAGGTTCCTGCCTTATTTTAAGACGGGAAATGCAAAGCACCTTCAGGTAAGCTTGGATAATATTCAAGGGACTCATTCTTGGATGTTTATCCATTAATTCTAGGCACTGTCATACACCAGTACATATGTACAGAATCTAAGTAGCAAAATTACAGCAATGTCACCAGTATGTGCTCTTTACTAATTTATGCCAATAAAACAAATGTCAGTGCCCAGGATTACAGCTGTTATGAGGTGGTTTATCACCAGCAAAGCTGGAGCAAAATGTGAAAGTGTCCATCAAAAGTGGAAAATAATCCCTGAATCGCATGACCAGGAGCATGATCAAGCAGATGTGTCATGCAGACGCTGTTCTAAAGATCAGAGAGAATTGGGAAAAGATGTTTCTTTTGCACACTGTATCAATATATTGTTTGACTGTCACAACATCTCTAAGACCTTGGAGAAAGGCTTACAGCTCTTTGACCTGACTAACTCTCAGATACACGGGATCAGGAAGACAACATGAGTGAAAAGATGCAGATATACAATTAGTTCTTGTCACAATTTTTGTACTGGTTAAGAAAATCATTCAAACTGGAGTTGTACCTTACGCTAAAATGACACAGTTTAATGACTTTACTTTCCAGAGAAACAACTAAATAATTATACATGCCTGCTTCTAATGTGAGGTCCAATCACCTTCCTTGCTCTAGCTAATATTTTCAATGTCTTGCCCTAATGCAGCAAATGCAATATGCCTGGGACATATCAAACTTCTTAATAACTATAAAGAATCAAATAAAATGATGCTGCACAGAGAGAAAAATATGCATAAAACCCATCCAACTGTATTACATATCAATCTAAGCCAAAATCCTTTATCTGATGATTCCATAATTCTCTTAGGCATCTAGATTTCTACCAGTGTTTTTTGTTCATATATATATATACACAAATCTGAAACTCATTAACTTCTTCACCTGTTTTTATAACTAAGTGTTCCTGCCTAAAAATTTTGGAGAAGCCCTACTGCAAGAACTGCTGTCACTTTGTGTGGTTGATACATACTAGTTTGTGTTGGAGGAGTAAATGTCAAGATTTACAGGATGTCAAGATTAACTCATCCACGAGCTTTTATCATGCAAAACAGTTTAAACTCCTTTCATCAAGGAGAGGTATTTTTCATACTTTGTATAAACCTTGGCATAAGAGTATGCATATAGACATTTACCAAGAAGTAAATTATATACTGTGAATCTTCATTCTGGTTTACCATCATGTATTTTCTTTGACTCTGTCATAGGTTAACATTCTCAAGAGGAATCAAAGAATACTTTAGCCATGAACATTTTCCAGACAGTGATTTGTAGACCAGTCTTATTATCTATGTGTATCTGAGGAATACCATTACAGTCTTTCTTACTTGTATAACTATTCATCATCTTCACTTCCATAAGATAGCTGCAAGTGTTTTAGATTTATGCTAAAATCCAGAGAGAAATGTCATACAGTATGTGAAAGTACTGCATGTAGCAAATGTGTATGTATCTGAAAGTAAAAAAAAAAACCTACCTGACACGGATGGCATCAACTATTTCAGCCTGCATGGTATTTGGAGAGGTTATGGGTCCTGATACTTTTGCTATTGATTTTATATAATTTTTCAAGTCTAGAACTTGTGCTGAAAAGAATTGGCATTTGTTTAGATGGCACAGCTTCAAGTGTTCTGTGCTTAAGATAACTATTTTAAAACTAAAACTGCTTTGCAAATCTCCTGTATCCAGTACCAAAAAGCTGTGTAACACTATTTCCCTTCCCTTCCCTTCC
>VXAC01004120.1:0-13690 GCA_013399225.1 Rhipidura dahli
CTTTCCGCGCCTTTCCTTTCCTCCTTTGTTTAATTTTCAGTGTCTTTCCTTAGGGGAGACTCTCTGTCTTTTTTTCCCCCTTCCGAATTGTCACTCCCTAGGATCTTCATTTCCTTTGCATGTTTTGTGTCTTCTTGCCACAGTTGCTGCTTCTTCACCTTGGAGCTAAGAAACAGAGGGGACATCTGGCAAGGAGCGGCTGCTGTCAACTGGAATGTGTGAGAACACAGGGTGGAGATGAGTCCAGTGAGTGGCTAACATACACTGAGTATCTCAGGATGAGGTGTCACCACTAAGGGAGCTCACTGGGGTGGTGGTGGTGACCAACTCAGACTGGCTGAAGGTCTCCATGAAGCAGAGTCCCCCACACACTTGCCGCCCTCTTTGCTTTGGCATCTCCGTATGTCCTCATCCTATGGGATACGTATGCAACCACCTGGAGATACCAGAGCTGGCACTGAGGGACTCAGCTGCCAAATTTGGAACAGTTCCCAAACAAATCTCTCCATGCAGAGGGAAATGCCTGACAAGGAAATATCTCTTCTGGCCTTTGTATGAGTCACATCACTTCTGCCCTTCTGGGAAAGGCTGTGTCCTCCTGAGAAGTTGTCAGTTACTGCTCCTAATATCCCGTCTGCTGCAAGGACCCTGTGGCTGTGGGTTTCCTTGTTTGTCCAAAGCTGCTTGCTGTTCCAAGGATGCCAGCAGCACCCAGCAGGTCACCAAATTTAGCACAGAGTCCCACCTTTGGAGCTTGCCGAAGAGCTACTTGTGACCCTTTGTGGACTTTTAAGGGACAAAAAAAAAAAAATTCATCTTTCCTTGAAACACCCTGGAGAACTCTCAACCACAGGCTGCAGAATTCTACCCAAAGTGATACAAGGCTCCAGGGAGCAAAGGGAGAGGAGAAGGTGAGGGCTAAACCTTCCTCATGGCTGTGACCTTCCCCAGAAGCTGTTCAGCTGTCCTTGTGCCCTAGGGATGATCAGCAGGACAAGGCCCTGCTCCAGCAACCCTCCTCTCCACAACAGTAACTGCACCACGTTACCTGTCCTGCTTTTACTGTGAGCATCTCCACTAAGGTCCATCCTTGGCACTGGGGGGCATATCACAGGCAGGAGCAGGAGCCTGGCTTGTCCCAAGGGATGTACAAAGTAGCCACAGCTGGTTTGGGAGGGGGAGGTTATCATGCATTTAATGAACTCTTTGAGGAGGGGAGGAGAGTAGGAGTGGCAACAGAAGATGGACTGAGCAGAAATGGAGATCTGGAAGCTAGAGGATGGGGATGGACACAGCCAGGTTTGGGGCAAATTCTCACCAGAGGCTTTGGCTCACCACCTGCTTCTTTCTACCTCATTTCTTGGCCCCATAAATGGCAGATCCCTTTCTAGGTGCTGTGAGATGCCCCCTCTGAGTAAGGGGTAAGAGGTAAGAGTAGACCATCACCCCAACTTCACATGCCTAAGGAGTGGCTTGAGTTCTTGCAGCCAAGGGAAGGTGAGAGAAGACATTCTCCCCAAAATGCTTTGGTTGCAGTGCTTGCCAAGGCCTCTGCTCCCCTTTATAAATGCCCTCTCCATGACTTTCCAGGGGCAGGAGGAGGATTTAGTTAGCTGGGTTGTCTCATGGCCAGCCTGAGGAGGTTCCCCTGCTGTGGGGCACCGAGCTGGTTGGGTTACAACTGCCCGCTACCAACCAGGGTTTGTCTGGTCACTGTTGAGAGGCCCAAAGGGCTTACACTAAAACTACTTAATAAAAGAAAAAAAAAAAAACAACCCAGATTTATTGAGCTTAAGTTATGTAAGATGAAGAAGAGGCAGCCCCTGCTCTGAGCATGCTGAGAGGATGGACTGGGGGGACCATTTCCCAGGGACATGCTGGGAGCACACGGAGCGTGTCACTCCCTGACCAGCCCCTCTTCCCTCCCCATGCATGCAGGGCAGGGCAGTACCCCAGAAAAAGAGACCAAACTGTTCCCTGGACATGGCTGCACAACAGAGCATTGGTGCCGGGGACAAGAGGCAGACATGGGCAGGAGGCCATGGGATGGGGAGAGACATGGAGACACGGGCTGAGAGAGAGAAAAAAAGGTGATGGAGAGCTGTAAGCAGGCGGGACATGAGGGCTGTCTCGCTGCAAGATCTCAGGCACTTAGCCAGAGGTGTTGATGTACAGCTGGCTCTTGAGGATGTAGTCAATGACAGGCTGGCAGAGGTAATCCACAACATGTCCATCCCCATGCTGCAGGGCCAGTCTGGGGGTGTGGGGAGAAAGAGAAAAGTGTCAGAGCCCACTTGTGTGGGTCAGGTGCCCCTGCAAATGGAGAGGCTGGCTGCAGACACCCTGCTCCCTGCTCTGTAGTGGGAGTAGCTCTGCTTCACCCACCTGCTTTTAGTGGAGCTGACAACCGACATGGGATGGTTTGAGTCATCCTTCACCACCAGGATGTTGTTCTGCAGGGGAAAGAGGAAAACCGGAGTGAAGGGACGGCTTGAAAGCGGATACCTACCCTGCCAACCTCTCCACCCTGCTGTGTGGTGAGCCATTGGTCATCCTACCCAGCAGCTGAGAGCAACTGACCCTGAGATACTTTGTGTCCCATGACAGAAGTGTCCCCCCTGGTCAAAGAGAGACTATGGGTCCTCTCACAGATTTCCCTGGCCACATGTGCACCCATTCACTCACTTTGTACTTGCGGAGTATGGAGGAGTGGTTCATGATTCGCTCGGGGTCTGCTCCATCCCGGGGCACCACCACAATCCCAAACTCCCCGACGATCACCTCCATCTGGGAGCAACACAAAGTGTGGAGACCTTTACAGCCACCCCACACAAAACCTGCCACTGTCTGCCAACCCCACCCTGCCCCATGAAAGCTGGACCATGGTCTGGAGGGAGATGGAGAGTGATTTTGAGGCTATGTCAACAGCCTTTGGCAGAAACATGGAATTATCCAGGCAAGTGGTTGGCAGTAGATGAAATAAAAGGCACAGGGTTAAATTCTATTAGTAGATGTTGAGGTCAGGCTTTGAGGAGAACTTGTGGCAGAAGGAGGTAACAGCAGAAGAGGTTGCCTGAAGTGAATGTGACCTCTGCCTCAGTGGAGGGGTTCACGAGCAGGATGGATGTGTTGGTCCTGACAGAGGTTTGGGAGGATTGTTTTTGCAAGATTGTTTGACCAAATTTGGTACTGTGCGGGAACAGCTCATATTGCTCACATCCTTCCAGGTGAGACAAATCAGGCTCATCCAAAAGAGCTTTGAGTCCACAAATTCTGGCAGCAGGAGCCTATGAGGAGGTGCTGCTGCAGAATGCCTTTTCTGCCTGTGCTTTGATGTCATTTCTGCATCCTTTGCTCTGGGCTCCAAGACTTGCCTCATTTCAGTTTTTCCAGCCTTTCAAAGGCGATGCCTACTGCCTAAATGCTTTTAAAAACTTAGGATTTAAGATGTAGTAACTGATTTTTGAAGGTTGGGAAGTTCAAGGTGGGAGGTTTGTGTTGACTGACCAATTTCAGTGAGGAGCCAGGGGAGCCCCCATATCCAGCATGGCTCTGACTGCTGGGAGCAGCTGGTGGGTCTATAGCCCAACCTGTCTCCAGGGCTGTTGTTCTCCCATGAAAATATGGCTTCTTTCACTAAGGACCAACAGTGAAAGCTGTTGATTTGTCTCTAAATGTGTTTATTTCCTAACATCTGGAGCACTCCTGTAAACACCTTATTTCCTACCTGCATACTTCGCTCTACTGGGATTGGCATCTGCTTGATGCTGTCTACTTCCAAGGGACAAGGAGTAAGAGGACAGCCTTTGGAAGTGCCTTGGGACGGGCTTACCCTGCCACCCCAGGTGACATCCTCTTCATGAACAGTGTGTGGGAAGAGGACCTGGGACCATGGAAGCCCTGCAGAAATGTGTAGGGGAGATGACAGTCAGGGTTGGGATGGAGGAGGCAGTGGAGATGGTGGGCACAGCTCCTATCATCTCAAGGGAACTAGTGGCTCCCAGAAGCACTGGCTGTGGGAAGGAGGAGGAGCATGGAGGGGTGCCTGGCAGTGGTGACTCACATCCGCCTCGTTCCAGAGGCCAGGGATGCAGAAGGACTCCAGCAGGTCACTGCCACAGAGCAGCAAGATGCGAAGCTCTGGAAAAGAGAGGAGAGAAGCTCAGAGGTGGGAGCACATGGGGCTGAACAGGCACCAGCCCCCCCATTTTGAGGGTTGGCTTTGCAGCTCAGCAAGAAAACTGTGCTGTGGGAAGGAGTTTTCTGCTCTGACAGTCCCATAAAGATTAATTTATTTGCACAACTGCCAGAAAAAAGCCATAAAACCCACCCAGAGAGGTGGGAAGAGGTGGCTACATGGGAAGATGCCTCCCTGTTTGGCATTCCCAGGTGGTCAAAGTCTTTGGGCTCTGCGTGGTGCTAGTGCTAGGATGGCTGTAGTGCCAGGCTGCGCGTGAAATGGGTCTCAAAACCACCAGCAAGCTAACCTATGCAGAGCTCTGGGTGATGTGTGGTCAGGCTAAAACCCCTAAAAGTCTTTGGAGCAAGAGGCACCATGGCTGGTCAGGCAGCTGAAATCTCTCCTGCTGCTGTGTGAGGCTCTGCAGGGCTGAAGGCAATGCGGGGATGGGGTGACACCACCATGGCAGGCCAAGTTTGATGGCACTTGAGGGGACTTTCAGGACAGGATGCCATGGCAGGTCTGCCAGTTCTGGGAGCTGTGTCCCCACTGCACACTGTTGTCTGTCAACAGGACCAGGCTCAGCCTAATTAAGAGCATTTTTTGTTGCGTCCCTGAGCCCCAGTAGCTGACACGAGGGTGAAATGGTCCTGTATCTGCCAGAGCTGTCGTGCAGATGTTCCCAATGCATGCAGCGCTGGCAGAGGAGTGGGAGCAATGTGGAGAGGGGCTGTGTACTCACCGATCTCCTCATATCTCATCACCGTCCCCAAGTTAGCATTTTCATCTAAGAAAGGGAAGCAAAAGAGATGTGCTGGTGCACAGCTTCAAAGAGGGGTTAGGAGGAAGGCTGGGAGCTGGATCTCTAGAGGTGATGCTGGACCTTTCCTATACATACCCACAAAGGTGAAGCGTTCCATGGGCGGGCGAACACAGCAAATCCGGCTCAGGCTTTCTCCTACCTTCCCCAAGATCTTTGCTAAAGGGAAAGAAAGAAAATTACTGGGAGAGAGGCTGTGCAATTAACCTGTCCAAGTGCTTTGGCTGCCCTGGTTCTGCAAAATGCTCCTGTGCCTGGGTGTGGAACTACTCCCAGCATCTCTCAACACCTCCTCTCATGGTCTTAACTCCCGAGAGTGCTCCACTGTGCCTTGAAGGGACCAGCTAGACAGCTAAAATCATGAAGAAAATCGTAAGATGTCCATTTTAATGGGATTTAAGTAATGTTTCCTCTTCTCAGCTAATACCTTTATGATCCACATTCCACTGTGACATAGGGGATTCTACTACATCACCTCTCCTGCCAGTTCATCCCTTGCATGCACCTTGTGGGTACCAGGTAGCCTTTCCTTTTGCTGGTCTCACTGCCAAGGCAACATCCAGCAGAAGTCCAGGGATATTTCACAGCCATTTTAAGCTGTTCTTGGCTTCTGCTCTTGCTCTGCTGGATGCTGACTCTTGCATCACACCCCTGCCCCACCTTGGACTTGGTGCACCAAGACTGATGAGACACCTGTCCAAAAATAAGGTGATAGAGCACTGTTCTAATGTTTGGCAGCCCTGGCTGGGAGGTGGGAGGTAAGTAGTCATCCCTCTCTACATTGCTGCCACCTACCCGCAGTGGGCTTGCTGGAGATGTTGTTCTGGTAGATGTTCTGTGAGGACTCGTTCTGGGGCTGGCCGATCACAGGGGTGATGGAGGGTGTGTTGACATTGGAGAGGATGCAGCCAGTCACTCTCTGCAATCAGGGAAGGATGTAGTTGAAACAGTGTCTTCACCCCAGAACCCTCTGAAAACTTTTCTGACCTTGTAACAAGCCTCTGCACCCCTGGTTCAAGGTCATCTTTTGTGACAGGTACATCCAAGCTCACTTTAGGGTCCCCAGTCCCATCTGACTCCACCAAATGGGCCTGGAGCTATCAGGACCCTGTGGATAATGACTTGTGTTTAAAGTATCAACTTTTTTTTTTGTGGGCTAGCAAGAAGCAAACATGTCCTCTTCTCCTCCACCTGCAGAAGAAGGAAGGCACTTGCCAGCAACTCCTTGGCTTCAACATCACAGTCCCTGGATGCAATGGACATCCTGCTGGGCTGGCTAATGCTACTCCTGTGCCTCTTGTCTGGGCTGCCTATGAGTTTGTTTGAAATGCTCTTTCATCTATTTCCTATCTTTGGTTTTCTTCCTATATCCAGATGTACCAGCAGCTCTGCTATCCCTGTTCCCATGGTCACCCAAGGACAGTCACCTTCCTTCTTGTCTTTCAGGCCTGCCTGGAACTTTTCCTCCTGGTGCTGTGCTCCCTGGCGACTTCCCAGGTGCTGAATTTTCCTGTCAAATCTCTCTGTCAGGTTCATACAGTAATTCTGGCTCAGCTGGTGAGCGGGGAGGTCCATCCACCCCTCCCTGCCCTCAGGGAGGATCAAGCAGGGTGTCACTAATGATGTGGTTTATGCCCACTCCTGCTTTGACTCTGCCTTAACCCCTGCTACCTCCTGGTGTTCCTGGGTCCAGGCTGCTGGCTCCAGCTGGAGAGCTCCATTTCCTCCCACTATCAGGGCCCAGACCTCAAAGCAGCTGTGACAAGTTCTCACCCCTTCTAGGTCAGGATCTCACTGTGTTCCTGAAAGTCTTCTCTCTGTTAGTCTCTGGTGTATTTTGGCTGTTAATGCCCATGAGCTGGTGGAAGAGCACCCTCACCCCTGCACTCTCCCCATGTCCTTACCCTGGTGCACCCACAGCGTAAGGGCTGCCTCACCTTCATCAGGTCGCGATGGTGCTCCAGCACACTGCAGGTGGTTTGCCAGGTGTCCTGGTAGCACTCCCAGGGGTCAACCCTGTGGGAAGCCCAACAAAGCAACAGTGTCACTCATGACCACTGCCTGGACCGCCTGCCCGTGCCACCTCCTCCCCATTGGGCTGGTCATGAGCAGCCATCATCGCTCCATCAGCCCTGCCTATGGACCATGTCCTTCCTCCAGCCCTCCCACACAGTGATCCCTAACAGCTCTGGAGACCTGAATGTGTGCCTAGACATCTTTCCATGCTTGGTACCCAACTAACCAGCTTTTGTCTTGGATCTGACTATGTGTGTCATAACCCTCCTTGGGAGGGCAGCCCAAGACTTCAGCCACCAGATGCCACACGCTGGGAAGGTGAAAGTCTGCAGGCTGGTGCTACATGTGTGGAAAGGGAAGCCACAGCACAAGGCTGGAGTGAGCTGAGTGACTTCGAGTCTAACACAGATACCACAGGCTCAGTGAGGGGCTTGAATCCCGAGGGCTCCCTTGAAGGATGGTGTAACCCTCCCTGTCTGTTCTGTGCTGGACTGGGAGGGGAAGGTCTCTGATTTTTAATCAAGCTTGGGCTGTGAGAGAGAAAGTTCATCCTGGAGCTCTACCAGCTGGTGGCATCTCCACTTTGCATGCACAACTTTGCCCCCATGGTGCAGGGAAGGGGCAGGGGCTGCTGGTGCCATGGCAGGTGCCCGCTCTGCCACCCACCTGATCCAGTCGGAGGACTGCACGGCCAGCTGGCACATAGTCAAGCGGTGCCGGCTTGAGACTAGCCCCTGCATGAGAGGGTGAAGGAAGAACAGTTACAAAGCCTTGTACTCTGGCCAGCCTGGGCTTGCAAACCTTTCTGGGACAGAACATTAGGCTCACTCATGTGAGAGAGGCCAGAAGGATTCCTTCCTGCCAGCAGAGGTTTATTTAAGCTCCTGTTTGCTGGAGGGGAGGAGTCCTTGATGGGTTCAACCCCGGCTACATGCTTGGGTGGTGAGATTTGCTCAGCACTACCACTCCCAGCCCTGTCCTGTAACAGGGCCAACTTGAGGGGGTGGTTTCTTGATGAAGTTCCTCCAGCTTTCAGGAGACAAGTGAGCTCCTCACTCCTAATTTGACAAGTGCTTCTAAAGGCCACTAGTTTGCATCACTTTGATCCCCACACACCAAAAAAAAAATTTGCTTTGAAATAATTCAAACAAAAAAGCCCCCACCAACCTACCACTGCTGTTTTGGGTGGGAATGTTTCTCTTTGCTGTCTAGCACTTTGGTTCATTTTAGGGTCTCACTGCAGTTTTTATCTAAAGACCAAGAAGTTTCATCCTCTCCCTCCTCTCTGAGACTTTCCCATGGTCAGGAGATGCCCTGGGCAGCGGAGGGCCATGAAGGGACCACAGGTCAGGCAGTGCTGCCCCTGACTTCAGAGATACCATCTCACACAGGAGGTAGTAAGAGGAAATAGGGACAACCCACCGTTTTCCCATAGGAGTCGTGCACAGGTGAGACGATGCCACCAATGACGATGAAGCGTCCAGTCTTGTGCAGGTAATCCCGGGCTCGCTCTGGAGGGGGATGACAAGGAAAAGGGTGCAGGGGGATTTAGCAGGACCCACCAAGACCTGCAACACCACAGCACCCACCAGCCATGGCCCAGCCAGTCTCTCTGCAGCTGCACAGCTCCCTGCCTGTGTCCATACCATGTGCTGCCCATGTCCCACTGTGCTAAGAGATGTCCAGTTTCAGGCTGGTATTTCCAAAAGGTGGCATATTGAGGATAAAAATGCTGGCAACAAATTACCAAACTCACCTGGTCTCCTACATATCTACCCTAGCTATTGAGACAGTAGAAAGGGAAGATAGGAAAGGTAAAAGCAAGAAGGGAGATAAGATTGATGAGCCATTAGAAAGAGCATTTTTTCTTTATGTGGAAGATCTAGAAAATATTTTGGATTTGCAAATAAAAGGAGCATTTCTAAAACGGAGGTGATTTCAGGATCCATCAGCCATCCCAAGATGTCACTGAGCATCACGTCCTTCAGACACTTTACTCAGCGGCCAGTGCTGCCCTGGGGGATGGGGAGAGGTCCTTCCTGAAGGGCAGGTGCTCCCACTGTGGCAGTGGCTGCCACATCTCTGGAAGTGTCCAAGGCCAGGTTGGATGGGGCTTGAAGCAACCTCAGCCCGTGAAAGGTGTCCCTGACCATGGCAGGAGGTGGAATGGGATGAGTTTTAGGGTCTCTTTCAACCCAAACCATTCCAGGATTCGAAGTCACCTGGGCAAAATTTTTTATTTCCTCCAAATTTTGAAATTTCTGCTAGGGAATATTGTTCAGTTACTGTGTCAGTTAAAAGGCAATTAAGGAAATATAATTGCCATGGACCTTTTATCCCCTCGAGGGCACTGAGCAGCCTCAGGCCTCTGTGACAGCCTGTTGGAAATTTACCAGCCTCAATACACCCTCTTCCTCAGATTCACCTGAAATCCTCACTCTAGGTGCCTTCCCAGCTCTTGTGCCCTGGACACACCAGCCTCCAGAGAGGGAAAAGCAGGCTTAAATAATTTGATCGGTGCAGGGAGTAAAATTTGATTGCATGAATTGGATGCACCAAAATTATCCTTCCTTGTCCTCAAAATCCCAAGAGAGCACATGCAGAAAAACACAGTATACTTGGGTTTGCTTTTTTTGCATGGGCAGGGAGAAGCCAAGACTGATGGATCAGCATTTACCTTTTTATCATAATGCAATTTTAAATGCAAACCAAAATAAAAAGGAAATTCTCTAACAAAAAAGATGCCACTGAGTTTTAAATTAACACATCCTTTCATTATTTCCTGATTTTCCCTCACATGATTTCCCTTGCCAAATATAGATTAATAACACTGATCTGTTCATCTTCACATATGGCCCCTTTATAAAGTTCATTTGTCAGAGGAGCTGAAATCTTTGCATGTAAACTCTGCTTCAAGCTCTCAAAGGTGGCTGATGGTATTAATTTCCTGGCTACCAATATCTCAAGGTCTGTATTTAAACAGCCTGGCACCATCTCCACATCTTCAGGCACTGTGACCCATGCTGCTGGCATGTCATCTCAGCTCCAGCTTCCAGGAGCTCACACCAAATATCCACCACCACCTTCTGCCTTAATAAAACACTTCTGCAGGAAACAGGCACTGGCACAGGATGCCCAGAGAAGTTCTGGATACCCCATCCTTGGAATTGTCTAAGGCTGTTGTAGGATGAGGCTTGGAGCAACCTGGCAACACTTCCAAGTGGAAGGTGTTGCTGCCCTTGGCACGGACCTGAGGGGATGCTGATGGCCTCACAGCACACAGGGAGGGCTCTGTTGCTGGCAGGAGAGGGGTGCTGCTACTCTGTATCACCATCAAAACTGTTCATTTGGGTTTTAACCTGAACAATCTAGAGAAACCTGTAGAAATGAGGTGCTTCAGAAGCTGGGATCTACATTTTCAAGAGCTTGTTGTCTACCTCAGAAACACTACATATAATTGAAATATGCATGGAGAAAATAACACATTTATTGACAATTAGATCCCTGCAAGGGAAGTATTTGGGCAAATGTGGGCTAAGAAGCAGCAGTATGGTGTAGGGAATGGGAAGACATGCCTTCTGACTCTGTCTTTCCCACAGCTTGCAGAGCACCCTTTCATATCCCAAACTGGACAGTTCTCACTTGGTTTTGGGGTAGAGCACATTGCTTGCAGGGCTGTGTCTGTCAGGAGACTCTGCTGTCTTGCTTGTTTGTGCAACCATCAGCTGAGCCAGCCCTTCACAGTTATCCACTTCAAAGCAAAAGCCTTTAAAAATATTGCATTTTCTTAAATTACAAATCAATCCTGTTTGGAGAGGAGCTGTGCCACTGGTAGGGCTGGCATGTTGCTCTAACTCCTGGGATGGTGGCAGAGGATTTGGGGCAGGTGGCACCATGGCTTCAGGGTGGCACAGGAAAGACACTGAGATGCTATAGCATGTCCAGAGAAGGGAACAGAGCTGGGGAAGAGTCTGAAGCACCAGGAGAGGCTGAGGGAATGGAGGAAGGTTCAGCCTGGAGAAGAGAAGGGTCATGGGGGACCTTCTGTCACTCCACAATTCCCTGGGGGTGGAGCCAGGTGGGGGTCAGGCTCCACTCACAGGGAACAAGGGACAGGACAAGAGGAAATGGGGTTTGCATATTGAGAAAAATTTCTTCATGTAAACAGTTGTCAAGCCCTGGCACAGCTCAACTGTCCGGGGCAGTGGTGGAGTCCCCACCCCTGGAGGGATTTAAAAGCCTTGTGGATGTGGCATCTGGAGACAGGGGTTAATGGGGGCCTTGGCACTCAATCTAAAGAGTATTTTCCAACCTAGATGATTCCATAATTTTGTGATTCTAAAATTGCAAAGTTAGTTTGCAGTATCTACATGTGTCCTCACTGCAACTATGCTGCTGTGTTTAAAGCTTATTTTTATTTTTTACACTTTGAATCTCCTTAGACTGACACACTCTTCAGTGGCTAAACAGAAAGGGCAATAGGCCCTTGTGGCCAAGCCTGTCCTGACCCATTAGTTCATCAGGCCTTGAGTTCTCCCCTCTGCACAAGGCCAGACAAAACTGCTTTAGCTCTTGTAAGAGAACTTGGGGATGTTGGTGGCTCATGGCCCACCCTGGGCTGAGGGTGCAGTGCCTCCTGCAATGGGGTGTACCCCTGGCACAAGCTAGAGGTGTGGATTCCAGCAGCAGTCATTCCTCTGAGTTTCTGGAAACAGGACACTGGATTTGGTGCATTATTGCTTCAAATGCTGTGGCTTTCATGATCTTGCAGTGCTTCCTCCAAGCCCCCAGGTCCATGTTCTCAGAAAAGACCTTTTTCTTTCACAAAATTTGTTATGCCTTTCATGTGAAATATGCTGTTTGTGAGGATCAGGTTCATGGTCTCCTTGCAGACATGGCTAACACCAAAGATAGTGCAGTAGTTTTGTATTCCTATTCTCTGCCGTATTCCTTATCGTCAGCTCCAAACCTGCAGCTCCCAACCTTCCCTCCCTGCTTGTGCAAAGACTTTTGCCTGGGGAAAAGTAGATTTTGGTCTGAGAAGTCCTAATCTTAATTCCATTTCTCTGACAATTAGTTGGTGTCCTAGGGTGATGTCATGAAGCCGCTTTAATCCTTAACCTCTGCTTAATGCCCAAGGACGCTGTTTCTATAAGATGCACCCGGGAGGAGGGGTTGGAGCCACGGACCCGAGTTCGGGGAGGTTGAGCGGTTCAGCCCAAGGGCTGGGGGGTTTGGGGATCTCGGCAGGGTGTGCATCAGGAGCGCTTTGGTGCTCTTTGGGTTTCTTTTACGTTCCGGCTAGCGGGAAGAAGATTCTGTTGGTTTTTCTTGTTCTTTTTTCCCCTTCCTCCCCCTTGCCTCAGTGCCTCCCTTCCGTCCTCGCCGGTCCGGGGGGCGCGGTGGGCCCGTGGATTGGCCCCGGCCCGTCCGAGCCCGAGTGTCTCTTCCTTCTCCGGGCATTTGTTGTATTTTGAAGGACGGATTTTCCTGGTCTATCCTGTTTTGTTTGGTGTTAATAAACAGTTTGTTTTTTCCACTTTCACTTGCTGTGACCCACTTGTCTTATTGGCGGAGGCCAAGGGGAGTGCCTTTCCCTGTCGGAGGAGACACTCATTCCGGAGTGTTTCCTCCTGAAGTTTTGTTTCCAAAACCGAGACTGTTGGGTTTCTGACCCATTTGTTGTCCTTGAGCTCAGCCCTCTGTCAGCTTCCCAGCCTTTTCCCAGCCCAATTCTTGCCTGTTGAATACCTGTGATATCCAGAGATTGTGCCAGACCCCAGAAAACCCCCAGTATTTTCATTTTCTACGACCACTTTATATCCTGCCACATCAGTGCAAGGATGTCGGCTTGTAAGAGAATAGCTTTCTTTTCTCGTGTAAATCATCTGTAATGCTCCAGGCAGCCTCAATGGCTTTTATACATTGGTGACATAAATAAACTCGGGGTGATGGCCCTGCCAAGACGTGCATTAGCCCCGCCAAGCGCCTGCTTGTGGGATGGGAAGCTTTCAGCCCTTGCTCCGTGCCTGGCAAGCTGCTGGATTACCTTAGCCTTGCTGTGCTGGGGAGGTGATGTCTATATAACCTAAATCTAAGTAACAAGGAGCTCATATAGCTTGAGTTAAAATATATCTATGTAATCTCAATATCACTATAACCTGTAACCTGAAACATAGCCTTTTACAGCCTAAATCATAGTATTTACTTATGTAGCCTAAATCATAACTTTTGACTATAGTTTTTACTTATGTAACCTAAATCATAACTTTTGATACCTATAACTTAACATATATAACCTGAATCATAACCTTTGATACTCATATATTTAATAACTTTTATACAATGTAATGGCTAGTATATAGTTAACTAGTTGCTTAAATGCAGAATAGACAAAAGAGAAAAGAGAAGAGAAGATTAAAAAAAAAAAAAAAACCAACCTAGCAGGTGTGTCATCTTAGAGGTAGTACTAATGAGAAATGGGCAAGAAAAAGCCAATTAGCCACAAAACAGAGAATTTACGCCGGTTAAGACCAGATAGACCAAAGCGCACCCCCCGAAGACAAAGGTGAAAAGTTCAAGTGCGAAGGTGACTTTGGAAGCCTTCATCAAAGACCCCCGAATTGGGGAAGGGCATGCTCAGTGCAAAGTATTATCTAATAACCATGAGATCA
>VXAC01004120.1:14330-117902 GCA_013399225.1 Rhipidura dahli
TATATATATATATTAAAGCCCTCTAAATGCTAAATCAGGGGGTGTATTCATCAGAGGTGCCCCCCAAGAGCCCAGCTCTCCTGCCTGCCCCACAGCCTTGTTCTTTGTCCCAAACAGTGTCTTCATCCACAGTCAGGTCTTGGTTAGAACTGAGGAAACTATTGACATCTCCCTTCCCTGGGCTCCCAGAGGAGACATTTCTACTAGATCACACCCTGGCTGCTCTTCAAGGGAGGTTCCTCCTTTGGGAAGAAGCAGGAGAGTGATTCTTCACTGTGGGGTTGACCCTTCTGTCAGCAAGCCTGGGGAGATTCCAGTGTCCCACTGACTCAAATAGCCTGTTCTGTCTCATGCTCAGTGCCTCTTAGATAATCTCAGTCAGATTGTCAGGAGACTTCTAGTTGGTAGAAAAATCCCATTAAGCCCCCGAATGCTTAATGATTTTCATCTCTGAGCTAATACTCTGTTCCACTTCCCCCCCCCCCCCACATTAGCCCATAGCTGTACCCAGGCACAGTAGAAATAACAAATTTGGGAAGGGCTTCAGGTGTTGCTGCACATTTGTTTTTATCAGCTTTTCATAAGCACAAAAAAAGCACTGGCCAGCAAATGCCTCAAGATATGTGGTGGAAGTGGAGGCAGAGAAAGGCCCCAAGAGGTGATGCTGGAGCACCTGACCTGCCCAGCCCACCGTGATCCCCACCAGTGTCCAGCTCAGAGCCACACAAGTGATGACTAATGGGACTCATGCTATCATCATCTGCTGACCACTCCTGGCTTCAAGCAGAAAGGTGAAACTAGATGTTTAAAACAAACAAACAAACAAACTAAAAATAATAAAAGTAAGACACTGAGTCGCAGTAAGCTGACCTAGAAATAGCAGAGCATTTTCTGGAGCCCCAGCTAGATGGGGTGTGGGCAGGAGACCTGGCTGGTCCCAGGGAACATGGGTTTCTTCTATGAAGCTGTAGGGGGACAACCTATTTGACATCATTGAAAGTGAAAGTGAAGACATCCTATTTTTCTCTCTTTTATTAGAAGTGAAGTATTGTAAGGGTCAGTGTGTCTGAAAAGTTACACAGGAGCCCAGAAAGAAGAGTTCTCAGGTCTTAGAGCTTGAGAAGGAGCATTTGAGGAAGAGCCTGGCAAAACAACCAAGGTCAAGATGCTTTTCCCTCCCGTAGCTGCTAATCCTGCTCAATGGAGCAGGAGGGAGCAGGCAGTGCCCATCAGGTGAGAAACATGAGAAGTACAGGAAAGCTGCTTCTTGAGTTGAAGTGACACCAGCTCCTCCAGGCACAGACTGGACCTATTTTTCTGTCAGACAGGTGATCAGCACAGTGCTGCCAGTCTCTCTACTTCTACAAAGAAGCAATATAACTTACTGCTTGGAGATCTCCACTCTGGTATCACAGGGAGAGCAGGAATGTTCTCAACACCATGCTGGATCTCACCTGAGGGGTGGGCAGCTGAATGGGTGGACATGTTAAATACCTCCACGAGGTGTTCAACACCCAAGGCTGCTACCTGGGTATCTTAGAGGTCCTAGGGCTAATGAGGTAAGGGAAAGCATCTAACAAGGTGAAAGCAAGTCTTAGCAAATAGTTGGATGGGGCTTGGAGCAACCTGGTCTAGGGAATGGTGTCTCTGCCCATGGCAGGGTGTAGCAACAAGATGATCTTTAGGGTCTCTTCCAAATCATTCTGTGATTGTAAAAATGGACGAAGAAGAGGGCTTCACCTAAAGTAGATTTTTTGAATTCTCTTCTGCGACAACACTGAAACAGCTTGCTTAGAAGCCCTCAAAGAAAGATTAAGCATCTCTAGATAAGATGATTTTCTGTATGTGTGATACTGAAGTGGAAAGTGAAAAGTCATGTACCTTTCCCTGTCAGGTGCATTAGCTACCACCCCACAAATCAGCAAGAGCTGTATATGGTGGTTGAGGGGAGAGAGTTTTCCTCTTCCAGTGTAGGATTTTCCTTGTTTTTAGGAAGAAATGTGTCAAAATGTGGATTTGCCAGTGGTCAGTGTAAAATACCCCTCTGAATGCCAGGATTTATTTAAGCACAAACTAGGTAAGTTAACATCACTGTGGCTGGCTTGGAAAAAGCAGTCAGAGCTACTTTGGCTAAAATCTGTCCCTCCTCTGGGATTTTTGAGGCTAATGGCTCTCCAGCTGGTGTAAGGTGACATAACATGCCACCCACAGAAAGCAACATCAATTTATGGTGCAGATCTGGCCCAGAGCTGGCGTTTTGTGGTTGTATACCAACTTCGATGAAAGTCTAAATATCAGGAAAGAAAATAAACTGTTTGGCAAGCAAAGAGCAGGGTATTCCAGATAGTCCCAACTGCTCCACTTTGAAGTGATTTTTGTTATCCTGGGCCCGTGGATAGAGTCACATAGCAAAAGGGTAGCAGCAAAAGGCAATATTTTCATTATTCTGCCATGGTTTTATATATCACTTTCATCAAAATGTGGGTGGAACATCCAAAATAGGACAAGCACCTTAATGTACATCCCTGGAGAGGTCCCAGTCCCTATCTCAGTTAGGGAAATTGGTGTCACTCAGTGCCTTAAAAAAAAAAAAAAAAAAAAAAAAAGGGGGAAAAAACCCCAGCAGATTTCCACACCTGTTTTCCAGTGCCCTAATTTCCCTGTAGAAGCACTCTGTTTGTTTTAATTTCCAAGCTGTTGTAGTGCCTGAAAGGCAGTGCTTTTTATGTCTTGGCATGTGTTGTGCTGCTCCTTTGGGCTGACGTGTGGCAGGATCACAACCCTACCAGGAGCAGAGGATTTATGGTTCTCAGTTCCCCATGGAGCAGAGATGAGGAGCCTTTGCCCAGCAGCTCTTCGCTGGTCTTGGCCTGCCTCCACATGTGTGTCTGACCCAGGACTTGCCTTTGCTGCAAGGGCACGTGAAAATGCTGACCTTGTCTGGGATCTGTGTTGGCTGAACCAGAACTGTGCAGGTAGAAAATATCTCACCTACAGAGAGGCAAAAAGGCTGGGGGGAGACTGGTGATGGCATGGGGCTACAGAGCCACGGTAGGATTTCAGGCTCAAGGTGACACCAGACAGATGTCACATTCCCGTTACTGCAGCTATATATCAGCGAAACCCTGTCTCTTTGCTGACCCATTCCCAAGACCCCATTTTCCCCAAAAAGAAACATCAACCATGTCTTTGCACAAAGCAAAGGTGCCAGAAGCAAAGTTAAGTGTTTAAGTATCCTCAACCCATCTTATGTTGGGAAAACTGGATTTTCTGCTTTCCCTTGGCAGTGAAACACAGAGAAACATCATCTCCTCAGGGAAGGCTTAAGCTCAATTAAGGGCCGTTGGATTGTCAGAGAAAATAGAAACCTTTGTGGAGCAGGGTGTGAGCAAGTTCTTCCTTGCCTGGCTCAGAGATGGGTTCTCCACCCATCCCATGGGGAGCACCTCTGCCTGTGCTTCCTATTCCAGCTCTGAAACAGTCTTATCTCAATTAATCTTCGTCTAGGGTGAGCCCTACAGTGGCTTTTGAAAATGCATATTTCTGAAGAATCTAGACTTTTCTGTTCCCAAATATTGATTTAGCAAATTTCTGCTTGTATGACCAAGATACATCCAGTGGCTCAGGCTTACTGAAGAAAACTAGTTGATGCTGAAAAGGGAGAGAAAAAAAAGTGTTTCTGATCCTGGTTGCCTTTTCCAGCAACAATGGTGTTTCAGTGCAATGAGAGCTTGTTCCTTGGCCCTGGTTTATTTTCAGGGCTGTGATGGGCGCTACTGACTTTCTCCACACAGGGCATCCTGAAAATCTAGCCCTGCTTGGCTGGGCACTGGTGGCATCATGGAAGTGCTTGGATTGAGGGGTTATAAATACCAGAGAGGGCATGCTTTTGTCAAAATCCAGAGGTGCCCTGCCTTTATCCCTATCTTAGGCTGATTTTTCTGTCTTTAGAGGTTGTTGGGTCTTCCCATAACTGCTTTGGGCTCCCTAGTCTCAGGTGGAGGTTCAGGTTAGGGTTAGGGTTGGGGTTAACATTGGAGTTACTTGTGCTAAACATTCAACACAGCTGGACTTCCTTGGCTCAGAGGACCTCTTGCAGCCCCCCAGACTTGCTGCCAGAAGGTATTTTGGAAGCCAAAGTCTGCAGAGGTGAGAATGCCCATTTTCGTCCAGTTGCCGTTCAGATGCACAAAGATCAGCACAGTCGTGACCCACTCCTACCCCTGGCCCCCATCACTATGGTACGTGGCTCACAGCAGCCTGGCAGGGAAAGGATGTGGCTCTCCCCATTGCACCAGTCAAGCAGTTAAATGAGCTGTCCAAGGTCACATGAGAGATATGGGCAGCCACTGCTGGTGTTTAGTATGCAGCTAATTGATACCCTTGGCATTGCAAAGGCTGCTGTTAAAAAGCATCAGAGAAGACAGCGCAGGAGGTGAGAGCCTCACAGTGAGTGCAAATGGTTTTTAAAAAGAAGCAAGAGTCCCCATTTCCTTCTTGAATGAGGTTGTAGGACTGGATTTCTCACTGCCACGTTTGTTTATAGCCAGTGGAAGTAAAAGAAGGTACACAGCACATTTTGGGAGGTGGCATTATCATAAAGACAGTGTGATGTCTCAGAGACCACAATAAATACTGCTAAATATTTAAGAGCTTATAAATATTTTAAAAGAATCCCTGAGAAGTTATTGATGGAGTTTAATCTCGTGCCCAGGAAAACTTCTCCTCACTTTGGATCATGAAGAGGAGATGTTTGAGATGCAGGAAACTAATAACAAAGCCTGTGAAAAACGAGACTGTATGGGGTGCAGTGATGGGAATGTGACATCTACTAATATATAATCTACTGATATATCTATAAACCCAGAAGAACCATGGGTGCTGCAGTCCTGCCGGCGCTGCTTTGTCCTCCCAGCACAGCAGCCAAGAATCAGCAGTTTCAGTGTGTTTTGGGCAAGTGCGGGGCGTGGAGTTGTGTCGGTGACTCAGCCACCGCGGCACAGGGCTGGCCGGTGTTGCTGTCACTGCCACGCTGAGCCAGGGGCACTTGGCGCTGAGCGCAACTTGTCCTCCCAGACCCCTTGCAACGAAGAAAGGTTTCAGCTGTTTGCTGTGATTTCAGCGGCTTGGATGTCAGTGGAAGCTCCTCCACTGTGTTACAGAGGGGTGAGCAGGGATGCCGCAGCTCCCCGTGTCCGATACACCACCGCGGGTGTTTTGATTGAGATCTGTCCTGGCTCTGCCCCGGTGAAGTCGTTCCAGCTGCGCTCTGCCGGTGTTGCTGAGCTCCAATGCCGTGCGAAGCCAAGCCGGAGCTCAATCAGCCTCTCTCTGTCCGTCACGTCCTCCCAGAGCCCCATTACACCTCACAGTCCATCGATGGATCGATCCCTCCAGCTAACTACGCATTCATATTTCAGTCGGGGATGAAAAGGAGGCAGCCTTGCAGGGGCCCACACTTCATGTTGCAGACAGCAAAGTCTCTCTCAAGCTCCTGACGAGCTTTTGTTAGATGGAGGGGGAAGGAATTTTGCTTCTGGACATTTGCCGATGTATTGCCATTTAAGCAAAGGGAAAAGGGTGAGCTGTCATTCCACTCAGGCATTTCTCCCAGCTCTGTCTCAGACAGCGACACTCTCATTAAACTGCTCTGCAGTTCAGTCATGTCAATCAAATAAGAAAAAGTGCTTCTTGAAATTCAGGATATTAAAAAAACACATCATTTACAAAAGTCTTAGCTACTGCCTCTTCATCCCTCTTCACTTAGAGAACTCCATCCTTTCAACTCAAATCCCTTGCTATGGGATGCAGTAGCCCTCTGCAAGGACTGCAGTGGATAATCAAAGAGCAGCCTGTTGAGATTTTTAATTGCTCAAATTTTCTTAAGAACCAAGCAAAAGAGTTTTATGTTTGATAGCAGAGTCCTCTTTCATTGTTTTCCACCAGAAATGTTTTTTACCCAGCTGTTGGTTGGGATATTAACTCTCTTCAATAACAGATGCACATAGGATCTAAGGAAAATTTAATTAGACAAAAAGGGAAGAACAGTGGGGATTTGCTGATTTTCAGGATTCAGGCTGTCAGAAAAAAACAGGAGCAGTGTTTTTCTGTGCAAGTCCAGGTCCTGGGCACTGTTTGAAATGAGGTAGGTAAGGAAACTCCATGGCCAAACAGGTTTAAAATATCTGAGTACCAGAACTCCCTATGAGAGGGCCACATCTGAATGACATCTCACAAAATCTCTTCCTCACAAAGAAGTGGACCTGGAGCAAGCCATCAGCCCATAAATCCATGTGCAGGAGAGGAGGCAGTCTGGATACAGGTGGATGATACAGATTTGATTAGAACCATCTATTTGCCATCAAATGCTTCATAGTACCCAAAAAATAGCTGTAAAAAACCCCCAAGTACCTGTGACTGAGTCAGATGAGGTCCTATGTTTGGGGGGAAGGGGGGGGAAGGTGTTACCTAACGTGCTGCCTCTGAGCCCAGCTCTGAATATCCCCATGGACCCCAGATTCCACATTGCTGAACCTCATGGGCACCATGAGAAGGGAAGGAAGGCTGAAATCTTCTTCTGCAAGAGCAGGAAGGCCCCAGTGAAGCTCTGCTACTTGCAGGCTGATAAGCAGAGGTGGAAAGGGGAATCGAGGGGTCATCCGACCCTGTAGATGAAGCTGTTTGTAGAGCTGGGCAGAAATAAAACTGTGGTTGATGAGAAAGGCTTTGTGATTGAAGCTAGAAGTTTGTACATAAAAAGAATGGATTGTGGAGAACTTCGGAACCTTAAAATGGGAGGAAAAAAAAGTCTGAAGTGCCAAAATAGGGGATGTGGGCAATTCCAGAGGGGCCTTTTCTTCTACAATTGAAAAAAATATAATAAAAGAAAATAGAGAAAAAAAATCAAACCACAGCACATTAATCAACCAGGTACTATGTCATCCCACCAAAACCCTCATTTCAGTTTGAAGAAATCATCAGAACAATCCTCTAATTCTCACATATCCACAGGACAGTACAAGCCCTTTCCTCCGCAGAACCTACAAAGAAACTAATCTCAGCACCTTCCTTTCAAATCCAGCTATTTGTTGGCTCCGTCTCCAACTCTGAAACACCATGACAGAGAACCTGGAGTCTCTGACCTTGTCTGGTGATGTCTTTAATCCCAGTATTTTACCCAAGACCATCTTCAAAAAGAACTATATTTTTTGATTGAAAAAAATTGCTTTCTACCTTGCTCTACAGAGCTGCCTTTTGGTTTTCAAGTTCTGGACACGGTTATATGAAGGCTCCCTGAGCTGGGGCCACATGGGGAAGTGATTTAATTGTCAAAGCAAGCAAAAGCTCGTTGTCTGACAGAGTGCCAGCATGGGCTTTGGCGTGTTAGCAGAGCTGCATGGATTAGGTTTTGCTTTTGACATTGGTGCCTTGGCTTTTGTCCTTTGGGTGGCATCGCTTGCAGGGGAAGGAAGGAGGAGGCAAACTGTGAGGAGGCCAAGATGGAGGAGATGCACTTTAGGCAGCAGATCCCACTGCTGCGTGTCCGTGCTGCTCAGTGTGTCCCAGCACTTTGCACTGAGATCCAAAGCCAGTGCAGGGATGTCTCAGAGGTTCCCCTCCTGAGCTGGCTGCAGAGCAAGAGGGTTAAACAGTGGCCCATGCTCAGTGCTCCTCTGAGTGGCAGTGGGAAATGAAAGTGGAGTTGGCCAGGTGGACAAGTGAAGTTGGCCAGTGAAGTGTGTTGGCCAAGGTGGACAAGTGGGCTCCCTGTGTTGAACAGTGGTGGGGATCTAATGTAGCTTTAATGGAGGACTTTGTTCTGAATCTTATTTTTCTTCAATTATTAAGACTTTTTGCATAGGCTCTGTTTTTTCTTCTCCATACCTCCTTAGGATATAAATGGAGTTTCATTTTGGGTTAAAGGCCACCAGTGTTTGTGTCAAGCTTTAGAAGCAACCTCTGCCCTCTCTGTTCTTCCATCTTTCCTTCCCTCCACGGTAACATCCCAAACTTTTTCTCATAGCCCCATAAAGCTAGAAAATACAACTTAAATTTGTGACTCAGAACACCTCTCAAAGTGCAGCTGATACCACAAATAACTCGGAGTGTTTTCAGAACTTATGTGGGTGTTTGTCTCAACTGCTTGGTAGGGATGGCTGTACATCACTGTGTCTCACCTACTTTTTTGTTATATGTTATATATCTTGGGCAAAGTATTAATTTATATGTATGATATTCATTTTGTATACACAGATGCAATTCAGCCTCATTTGGGGAGCCCCAGTGATCCAGGATTTTAACTGGCAGACAAAGAGGGGAGCTCTGTTGCAGTAACTTCAGCTCCTCACAAGGTTCAGTGGTGGGATGCAGTTGCGTATTCGGAGTTGTAAGAAGAATCCCAACTTTCTGGAATCCCAAGGATAATGTTGAGTCTTAAATCCATATGGCTGATGGAAAGAATAACCCAGTGGGAATCTTTACCCCACTAGAAGAGACTTCCACATAATTAACTAATCTCCTATTCAGGAAAAAATCCTATGGGAAAAGGTTGGCTTTTGGTCTGAATAAAACATGGTAAAATCCACACTGAGAAAAATTATGGTTGGCATACAATGGTGTGTCTACAGAGACATATCCATGCAAATATTGTACTTCCTTTTGTCTTAATTAGTGCCATTTGTTAAAGAGATAAATTGTCTCTCTCTATGTTAAGCAAAAACCCCTCCTATTAGGTTCTCAAAGCCCAAATATTTGTGAGAATGATGAAGACAATATTTTTGCACGAATTCAGCTGTTTAAAATGCATCATTTACAGGGTAGAGCACTGTTTTGGTTGGACTCTATAGTGCAGAGCTAGAAGAGTAACACAGATTTTGGTTGATATCCCTATGGATTCACAGGATTATACTTTTAGACTTGGAGAGAAGTGTTCCTCAAACAAACATGATCAGGGATTTAGAAGCTAAATTCTGTGTCCTTTCCTCGTGGAGGTCTCATTTGTCCCTACCAGGTATCTCAAGCACTGTATTCCAGGAGCTCTACAGGATGCATGCATAGAAAATTTCCACATTAAGCCACCCGTTCTTAGCTAAAACCTGACTTCCTGAAAGATGTCTGAGCGTTCATTTAGAGCCTTCATGTGACAGAGAATCCATCAGGTACCCAGGCACTTTCTCCTACTACTTGATTACCTTAACTCAAACCCACACAACATATTTGTAGTTTGCAGTGGTGCAGGATCCACTCTTGGCATCTCACCAGTCCGTACTCTGCTGAATAAAGTTGCCCACTTTCATCACATATCACATATCCCTCCCCCAAGCAGATCAAGTTGCTCCTTAACATCTTTAAGGATACATATAGACTGACCCTCCCTAGTCTCCTGCCACAAAGCCTGGCCTCCGAAATGAATGTAATTCTTGTCACTGTTCTTCAGAGAAGTGTTTTGCTAATGCTGTACATGAAAATAATACAGCCTTTTTTCTTCTGCTTGATATTCCCCTGCTCATATCTACAAGGATCACTTTATTTACAGCACCACACAGAGCTTGCATCCAGCAAGTTGTGCACAATCCCCCCTCAGTCCTTGACACCACTGCTGTTTGGCAGAAGACATTTGCCTTTTGTTTATATTTGATGTGCGTTCCTCCTCGTTGGACGTATGACTTTGCCTTTGACTTCGCTGTTGAACTTTTTATCAAACAACCTGAGTCAGGCAGCACAACTGACTCATTACCAGCAGGAATTGCTACTCTGCCCACTTTGGGGTCATGGCCACTTTTTAATGTCAGGGATTATATATTTTCTTTCACATCTTTGATAAAGATACTGAACAGTACTGAGCAAAAAGAAAATCTCAGTGAGAGTCTCTAAGAGCACGCACTGCATACTAATATTTCACGGATTCTTATTTTCTAAAATACATTTTGTTACTTCTTGTTAGTCCACTGAATAAGGGTCACACAGATATCTTTAGTATTACTTAATCAAAATAAGACTAAATGTGAATTACAGAAATCTTTTTCATCAGTGGTTGTTTCCATCAACCAAGTCTCTGTAATTTAATTTAATAATTGTTTTTGTTTTTAAATAGTTCCTCTTGATCCTTGTTGGCAATTTCTTTTTGCTTAGGGAATAGGATTTTTTACAAAATTTCAAGCATATTAATGCCCAGGACTACATTTTGCTAGCACTTATGAAATGGAATGTGATCCTTTGCATCTAGAAAACCATCATTTTCTAACCTGATGCCCAACTCATTACATTCTAGAAAAACAAGGTCTGATGCAGAAATACCCCAAGCTTATTTCAGTTATTTTTATATAGTTTATGTACTTAGAAACTTATATACAGCTTTTAGAAACCCCAGGAATGCTTCTCCACCCATAGCACAAGACCTTCGGTATCTGCTTCCCAGCCTTAAATCTCCAATCAAACATAAAGAATGAATCCTATCTCTGCACTCCAAGAAGGGATATTAGAGGAGCTGATCTTTCTACTCCCATTTTTTCAGTGGTCTGCAGTGGACACTTCACCCTCACAGGACTCCTCCCCAGCCAAGTGAGCTGCTGTTTGCGTAGGAATTTCCAGGCATTTTGAGCTTTACCCAAACCGTCAGTATTTATGGCATGTCAGACTGCCTTTGATGGAGACTGCCCTTTCTCCCTCCCTCCTTCTCTTCCTCCTTCCCTCCCTCTTGTCTTGCCTAAGCAGGCTATAGCGTGCCCATCATCTGTATCATCACAGGGATGCTCGGTAATATCCATCATCTCAAACAAATATTTCCCTCTCCTTCGACTTAGTATCAGTCTAATGGCTGGGTACTCCAGGATCTCCATTAAGTGCCTGCGTTTTTGTTGATTTTTGTACCTGGCTGTGGCTGCTTGACTCTATCTCCTCCCTGGTCAGAGGAAATGGAAGTGCTGCAGCGGCTGCAGACTCGCACACCCGAGGGCGAGTAGCAGCGGACAAACAGCGCCAGGACCGACGCCGGGGTCTGCGGGGGCGGGAGCGTTAAAAGGTGAGTGCAGAGCGGGGAATCCGGCCATTCGAGGGAGACAGCCCCAAGGGACTGGGCTCAGCTGCCAGGGATGGGGGACAGGTTCGGGAGGCCCGGGCGGTCCCCGCCCGCGGCGCCTTCAGCACCACCAGCAGCGGACAGCGCCCAGCCTCGCCGCGGTCCCCGGGAGCGGAGCTGCGCCCCCAAACGAGCCCCGACCCCCCCACCAATGCCCCCATNGTGCCGCGGCTGCGGGAGAGGGGCCGGGGCCGCCCCTCGCCAGCACGGCCCGGGGTGTGCCCCCCGCGGGGTCGTACACCCGCGCGTGTGCGTGTACACTCATATGCACACCCGCTTCCATCCCCGCGGCAGTGAGAGGGACACACGCCCCGGCACAGTTGTGCCCATGCACACACACATATGGGCACACATCCGCATCTGCTCTATACACACACACACACACAGAGGTGCGGCAGGGATACACTGGCATCCCCAGGACTGAGGAGATGTAATAGGAGGTTTAGCCTGCAGATGAGGAGGCTGAAATGTGACCTTATATCACACCCTACAACACCCTGAGGGTGTAAGCAGGTGTGTGTGGGGGGGAGGGGGGTGTCAGTATTTCCCAGGCAACCAGCGACAGGACAAGGAGACATAGTCTTAGGCTGACAGACATCAGGAGGAATTTCTCCACAAGAAAGGGTGATTAGACATTGGAATGGGCTGCCCAGAGAAGCAGTGGAATCACCGTCCCTGGAGGTGTTTAATGAAAGACTGGACATGGCACTTAGTGCAGTAAGGTAGTTGACAAGGTGGTAATCAGTCATGATCTCAGAACTTGATGACTTCAGAGTTCTTTTCCAGCCTAACTGATCCTGTGATCTGCACAACTCAGGGCTCATGAGCAGGTACCGTGTGTTCTCCCAGTCCTGCTCAGGTGATCCCAGCCTGGGACCTGCACAGGGCTCCCAGCTGCTCCAGTCCCAGCACAACATTGCTGCAGCACCCTTTTCTGGGGTTCTGTGGGGAAAACAACTTGGGGGGCTTCAGCTTCACCCAACACATGGATTTCATTACCCGAAAGAGACCAACATCAAATAGATGCTATGCATTCGCCAAAAGCCAGTCTTTACAGCAAGGTAAACTAGTCCCAGACTATCCAACTGTCTGATTCTCTAATTTTCTCATATTTATTGTAGCATTTCTGTTCTCCAGTAAAGAAGCTCCGTGCCCTGAGCAAGGGCCAGAAGAGCTCTCTCTGCTTACAGCCACTGAAGGAGAGCTGCAGGCAGCTGCCTTCAGCCCCTTCTGGAAGGCTGTCCTGGCTTTATCTCTGGCTCCTACATGCAGATTTTCCTTTCAGCAGGGAGTTATTTGCCACCAACAGGTCTCCCTTTCCACCTTCATCTGTCTTCCTCCTTAAGAGGACACTCCCCAGATACTCATTTCTGCCTTCTCATCAGAGAGGCTTTTAGCCCTACACACAGCAGTGGGCTGTGTTTCTCCTTGTCCTGTTAAGAATAATTATTCCCAGTCCTTTGCTTGGAAACTTTTTCCCTCCCAGCTCAACCAGGCTATACTCATCACCCTGAATGACATGAAGGAGCATGACCACAAGGGAATGAACCCAAGATGATGCTAAATCTGTTTGTTAAGTCCTTGTTGTGGAGGCCCTGGCTGCACTCACACTCTCAGAAGCACACATTGATAACAAGGGGTGGACTCTCTCACTTCACAGGGGTGTGATAACACCTCTGGGGTTATATTTTTATCCTGATTTTTAATTCAGACTAAGCTGGTGTTGAGGGAGAGAGATGTTGGGACAGCTGGTGTGCTCTGCCTCTTGTTCCCTGTTTTTCAACTTCGACTTCATCCTGATCCCTGGGGAGATGTGGGATACATTAACAATATATTAAGGGATATATTAAGGGTGATCTTTTTTGGCATCCAGCTGGCTCAAAACTGGTGTTTCATAGAATCATAGAATCATTAAATGGTTTGGATTAGAAGAGACCTGAAAGATCATCTCATTCCAATCCTGTGTCATGGACAGGGACACCTTTCTTTAGACCAGGTTGCTCCAAGCCCCCTCCAACCTGGCCTTGGACACTTCCAGAGAGAGCTGACAGTCCCCTTTGAATAAACTTTGCAGGTTGAGAAGCAGACAGAAATGTCGGAATTGAAACAAGTCATTAAAAATTCCACACATGCAGTATGGAATGGAGAAAGCAGTTTACATGAGGTTCTCATAGTCAGGAAAAGAAATAACAATAAAAATACTAGGAGAATAATCTCAAGTAGGAGCAAACAAATGTTGTTAAGGGTGTAAATGTCTGTCTACAGGCAAAAATCCTTCAAGGAATCTTGTTCTCTTACCAGCAGAAGGCCAGGTGGGGAGCTTGCTGCTGCAAACACAAAATTATTAGGTTCTTTGAGTTTTGCTCTCAGCTCCCATGACAGCAGGCTAATGGGTGACACAGATGTGGTAGAACTGCTGCAAGATGGCTTGATTGATGAGGGGATAAGGTGTCCTAAAAGCATCTGTGTCACCTTTGCTTGTTGGGCTGACCTGCAAGAAAGGCCATGGGAAAGGCCTTTCATTGGCTGCATGGAGAAAGGGTAGTAAACAAATGAACAAAACCCATCAAGTCAGTAAGGGGTCAGTGTTCTACCTTCTTACTAGCTCTGTATGGGCATACGGTGATTCAATAGGATTAGATTTTGGGCTTCTGTTGGGCTTTTTCCTGTGCTGCTCCTCCAAGCTTACCCTGAAAAGGAGAGACTTGTGACCTTAGGAAAAGAAGTCTCTGCAGTTTACTACTGGTGGTGTGCACAGCATAACTCTGCCTTTAAAACCACAGGTCATGTCAGCAGGGAAAAGAGTGCTCCTCTCCTGCCCTTTATGAGAAGTTTCTTCACTGATTCCTTTTATATACAAGAGGCTGAAGTTGAGGTGAGACAGTTTAATTTTTTTTTAATCTTAACCCCCATTCCCTGCTAATTTTGCATATGGGTTATGCACTGCCTGGCCATGGTGGGGACAAGGTCTGGCCAGCACTGCCTGGCCACGGTGAGGATGAGGTCTGGGCAGCCCTGTTGGTAGCTCTTCTGCTTTCCTGCTCCCTGCCGGATGGTGAGTGATGTAGTAAATCAGCTGTCACTTAGCAACGCTGCCGGCTGGAGAGCGGCAGCAGATTTTGCTGCGGGATCGACTCCTGCAAGGCTGTGCAGTGGTTATTTCACCCTTTTTCCCCTCAGTGTTTTCCAACTCAGGATGTATTTTCTTGTTCTTGCTTCTTTCCCTGAACATGTGGGTGCAGATTTCCCACGGCTGAAGAGAACAGCCACAGGAGCCAGATATTCCCTGGCAGCCCTCCCTGTGATTGTTGTTCAGCTCTGGAGCATCCTGAGACCTTGTCTTGGTTTGAAAGACAGGTGTCCGTCAAGGAAGGCAGGAGCCTCCCCTGAAATGGAAAATGCAATCCCCCTTCCCTCCGAATTATTATAAATTTGAAATGAAGGGGCTTTCAGGCAAAGATGTGAGGAATAGGAATAACAGTTCTTTACTAATATATATATATACATATGTAACAACACAAGCCGACAGCAATAACTCCGGCAGTGCCAGCAAACAGAGCCCCACCCNTTCTCCCGCAGAAGGAAAGACAGCCAGAAAAGCAGAGGCTCAGCGTTGAGTTCTCCTCACCACCACAGCAGCAGTCCCTCTCCCCGTGCCAAACGCTGAGTGCCCCGGCCCGCCGAGCTGTGCCCCCACAGCCCAGGTGCCAGAGTGCAGCCTCCTTGGTCCTTTCCCTTTGTTCTCTTAAGCACCCAGTTATTTGTTCCCCAGCAACACACACAGGGAAAAAAATCCTCAAGGGAAAAGAAAAGAACAGAAAAGGAAAACTTTCAAACCCCAACAGACCCCCAGCGGATTTGGGCTCCAACCCAGCCCACGGTGGCAAGCAGCCATCTGCTATCTGCAGAGCTGGTGCAGCAGAGAGGGCGGAAGGATGATTAGCTGGGGTTTATTCTCTGAGGAAGAAAACAGCATGGAGAAACACATGGAGAAACACAGCCTACCTGGGGAGCGCATATAAGCACTGCAAAATCATGGCCTGTGAGACTTGAGACTAAGCACGTCTTAGACGTGGCCTGTGGCTCACACCAAGGATATTTCCATACATGGATTTGTTTGCACAGCCAGGCCCCAAGATCAAAGGGCCATGCAGCAGAAGGCAGGAAGATCATGGCTGTGTTCACTGGCGGGAGGGATGGGGACCTGTCCTGGGTTGCAGTGTATTCTATCACCATCCTCATGAGCTGCTAAAACCAGGTGGGGCAGTGTTTCCTTGTCCCCTCCCTCCGGACTATCTCCCTGATTAATGGCCCATCAATGCCTTGCTGCATGACTCATCATTCCATTGTGAGATTCTCCACCTAGAAGGAGGAATCAAGCATTCCATCCTGGATATAATGTCAGATTCCGACCACCACAGGGACCCCTCTCCATTGGATTCCCAGAGTACAGGGCTACACAGCCACCACCGGACCTTCTGAGGAGGAGCAGACTTTTCTACAGGATCACTGCTTCAACAGAGCCTTATCCACCACTTCAGGAGGACTGCAGGCACTGTCTTATCGGACTGCTACCACCACCCTGACTAACAGGGTGTCAGGTTGTATCCTGACTCTGTCAGTTTAACCCAGTGTTTTCTGTTTGGTTTTTTTTTTTAAATTTCCCTATTAAATTGTTATTCTGACTTGGTGTCTCCCACTGGTTTGTTTTCAAACTACTATAGGACCCCCCGGTTCTCCCAGCACCTTGTCCCTGGTCTTGGGCTCGGGAGGAGAAAGGGAAGCCTTCCAGTTTAGGGCTTTTAAACTGACAGTCTGCAAACTCTTCAAAAGAACCCAAATCTATCAGAGAAAAGGATAATTAGCGGGGCTTAAACCATTTGTGAACCCATCCTGACACATTTTGGAGTCTTTTCTGACCAGGGCTAAGAAGCAGATTCAGTTCTTCTCCCCACATGCCAGCACTGTGACTCAAAGAAATTTTTGTAGTGCAACAATGCACTTCAAAAGAAAAAAAAAAAAAAAGAAAAAGAAAAAGGCTTTTCATTGAGAATTAAGGAGCAAAAGATCTTGAATAAGGGAGTTGCTCATTTGATGGCCCAGTTGGAATAAAACCCCTGGTTCCCACAACAGGTTTTTAATTTACACCCGCTTTTGAGATATAATCTGAATGTATCTAGCCAAAACTCAGGCTTGCAAACCCAGCCCATGGGAGGGAAAGGATTTGCAATTATAAGGAAGCCAGACTGAACTGGCAGATTGGGCCAGGCTGGACAGGCCAAGCTGAACCAGTTGCTTGTGGAACAAGGGCACAGGACAGTAAATCAAAGCACTCGGGGGTAGCTGCTATGGTGGGAGCCTGATTGAGATGGAGGGAGCTGCCAAAACCGAGACCACATGGGATGGGACAGCCTGGCCCAAAGGGAAAAACCTTCCATTTTGGATGACCCATGGTAGAAGCAGACATTCAAACAAGGAAGGAGTATGCAAGGCTGAAGAGCAGTCAGTGAAAGATATGACTTATAACTGAGGTCTGACAATTTATGAGTAGCATGGGGAACTCTTCTTAGGGCTTGGTTCTTCATGCACTGGAAGAAGATGCCACAGCGTACCATGAGATACAGCTTTTGGAGATCTATCAAGGTTGAGGACTTAACACCCTGATTGTGGCCTCTGTGAACTGACTCCAAGTGCTGTACAGTGTTTCTGGGACACTAGATTGACATTTGAGGGTATCGCGTGGGGATGGTCAGCCTTGGAACCAATTTCCCTATTGCCCACATTCAGCAACACCAGCTGAACACTGGCCACAGATGCAATTAGCTTGGCAGCCCTTTTAATGTCTCTGTTTCTGAGGTTACAGCTCAGATCAATCTGCACAGGTGGGATCAGAGATGAGTTCCTGGAATGGAGAGTGAGGCCAAGTCACTCAGCATGGATCCCTGGGTATGGCTGCTTGCTCTCTCCCTTCCAAATGTGAGTTAACTTTTAGTTAGTGTAGTATATGTTGCAAAGTAATTTGTGCTAAAAATTAAGGCTACAGCATTTTTTTACTAAAGCCAAGAGAAAATACAGATACCAAGGACATGTAGCCGCCCCAAAAGATGTGCATTCCAAGGGATTTTTCATCTGAATGGACCCCAGTGAGGTGCATCCTGTATGCATTCCAAAGAGGTGTATTCCAGAGGATTTTTCTTCTGGTGAGGCTCCAGCATAGATATGCATATACGGTAAGGTAACATGTGTCATCAAAAGCTTTATTCCAGCAGCAAAAGATATACATCTACTTGTTCCAGGAACTGCCGTCAGACGCATCAGCAAGACAAGAAAAACTACATTAATATGCTAAAAAGGATAAGATTAACAAAGCCCAAAAATGTATAAAAAGATACCCCATAGAAACAGCATTCATGAACTAGAGGGATTCAGAGCAGATAGAGTCCGAATTCAGTTCACCCAGTGCCGATCGGCCGGCTTGGAGCTGCTTTGCTTGTGGCTTTTTCAAAATTTATACTTTGATGATTTAATAAATTCTCTTTAATTATTATATTGGCTGATTCGTTTATGACAGTTAGTGTGAAAGGGTACTTCTGATCAGAACATGCATCACTTATTCTCAAAAAATTAAAAGGAAATCAGTTACTTTATGAATTATAAGGATTGGAAGGAATTTCTCTAAGAAATTAGGCCTATTTTATAATTTTTTCTCTCTTCTGGGTGATATTTGCAAGGGCATAATGAAGGCTTAACAAATCTCAACACAGCTGAAATTCCTGAAGTTTTGCTTACAGGCTATATTTGGGGGAAAGAGGTTATTATTAGGGTAAGATGAAGCTTTTGTGACTAACAATTCAAGATCTAAGTAGGATAATCTGGGATGACAACAAATACACTTCAATCATGATAACATAATTACTGATAAGGAAGAATAGAGGACAAAATTAGGGTTGTTTAGGTACCTTCATGCTTTGTTTCTTCCTTCAGATGCTGTTGAGTGCTAATTTCCCACATTCTCAACATTTAGATAGAAATAATCACCAGACTTGCAAAGAAATTGATGTTTCATCATTTAGCTGTGGAGCTGTACACTCATCTTTCATTGATCCCTGGTTTTCATTCTGAGCAGCAGGAGAATGTGATGTCTCAAAGACATAAAAGCCAAAATTTGGCACAGAGACAGAGGGCTGTCCAGTGCCACATCTGTGCATGAAAACAGGGGCAGAATATCCACACACAAAGGGAAGACCTTGGACTCAGTAAGCCTCACAGGATATCCCTGGACAATTAAAGATGTTAGTGTTAATGAAGAAAGATGGAAGCAGGCTCCACGTGGTCCACCTCTCCATTATTGTTTTAAATGACCTTGAGGAAATCTCTTCTGTTCCCCTGACTATCTGTTAAGTGGGGATGGTCTTTGCTTTCCTCTTAGATGTGCTAAATCAGTGTTTTGAGAATAAACACATCCAAGGTCTGTGAAATGCTGAGCTCCTATGGTGACAGACACGCAGTGAAGGATGTAAAATGTATTCACATTTGGGATGACAAGACTTTCCCTCTGGAGAGCAGAGCAGCTTCACTCCTGGGTATTTTGGCTGCATTGTGGCTGAGGGCTGGGGTTATTCGGTGGGTCCACGGTGTCTCCTTCTCTGGGGACCAAATCCTTTCCCATGCTGTGATATTAATAAAATGGTAGGCTAGTTATTGACCCATAAAAAACAAAGAAGATAGTACAAGTTGACCTCTATGAGAAATCTGCTTATTTTATCACAAATCTCATGGAACAAAACTAAGGGGAGATTGACTTGGGGGTCCCCTTTAAATAGAAGGAAATTACCCCCTTGCTGTGTGCAACAAAAGGTTTGCATTAGAATTTCAATAAGAAATAGAACAGAGCATTCAGCAGCTATGTCAAGCCCTCAAAAATGTTATGTGGAACGATCTGATGACAAATCTGGAGTTGTGAAAGAGCCTTCTGAGAGTCAAGAAGAGAAGGTGTGGGAGACAAACTCTTGTACACACTGTCCTAATGGACAGATCTATTTCCACAGTGCAGAAACTCAGAGGGAAGAAAAATACCCCCCAATTCAGAGGAAAAGCCCTGAAAAACAAGGAGAACTCTGCAAAGACTGTGACTTTCTTTGCCTCTTTGTCTGGTAGATATTAAAGAGGAGTGAGAAAAGGTGAAGGGAAACCTTGTGACTGGGCAGGTTGTCCTGATGGATCACAGGTTTCCTCATGCAGCTGCCCTCTGCTTAGCAATTTATACTGGCATTAAGCAGGTTAAATAACACTGCCAATGACACCCAACAGATTCTCTTGAAAATACCCAGGGCTGCCTGTTCCTTACCACCCGAGACTCAGAAGTCAGTTCTGCCCCATGGGAACCTCTCTGGTCTTTTGGGTTGGCTCTGGAAGCGGTTTGGACTCAGACAAGACTAAACAAGATAGTGTCTGAGTTGATGCTACTGCTCTTTATGCCTGATGTAGCACAGGTGTGATGCCTCCAGGGAGCACTTTGTGACCTCCTGGATGAGAACTGTGCATATCAAGAAAGGATACAGGAACTGGGATTGTTCACCTGGAGGAGAAAGGGTTTAGGGGTGACCTAATTGTGACAGTACCTGAAGGGAACTGACTGGAAAGATGGAGAGGGACTTTGGACAGGGGCCTGGAGCCCCTGGACAAGGTGGGATGCCTTTATTTATACTGACAGAGGGCAGGGTTAGACGGGATATTGAGAAGAAATTCTTTCCTATGAGGGTGGTGAGGCCCTGGCACAGGGTACGCAGAGAAGCTGTAGCTGCCCCATCCCTGGAAGTGTTCCAGGCCATACTGGATGGGGCTTGGAGCAACCTGGGATAGTGGAAGCTTTCCCTGCCCATGGCAGGGGGTATGAAATGAGGTGAGCTCTAGCAGATTAAGGCCATTCCTCTTTATTCTGTCACTCCAGGCCCTTGTCCAAAGCCCCTCTCCATCTTTCTTGTGGGCCCCTTCAGGTAGTGGAAGGCCACAATCAGGTGCAGGATGTCCTGAGCATGCTGGCTCAGGAGCAGAAGGATAAGGCTCTCAATCACACAGAAGTGTGAAGGGTCCAGGGAGACTCCTGGACAGTGTGTCCTGAGAGATGCAGCTTCTAGGAGCTGCATTTGTGCATTGATCCGAGAGATAAAAATCTCGAGTACAAACTCAGCCTAGTTTATCACAGGACAGGCTCCAGGCAGGCAGGAACAGCCCCAGTTTGCCCAGTACTGAACCAGTTTTCTCCTGTTCTGCAGCTGAAAGGCTGGAGGGGTGGAGCTGAGCCCCAGGTCCTGCTGCAGTGCCTGCATGAGGTGCTGCACAGGATTCCATGGGAGATTTGGCCATGGCTTGCCCAGCCCTGGTTGCACTGAAACCAGGAAAAGCATTTTGCAGCCTTGCAAGGCTCCTGTTTGATCATGTGAGGTCCTGAAAATAATTTCCTTAAACAGGTTCTTTTTCCAACCTGAAAAAATGTGGGGGATTTATTTTCGAAACCTGATCTTTCATTTTGTCCTCAGGGTTACTTACAGACTCAAATAATACAACTTGCATTAGCCAGCCACCTTGTGCTCATCTGATCCCAAATTGTCCTCTGCCTCACTTCTTTAGGCTGGCCCATGTGCTTGAATGGACACTGAGCTCAGCGGGATTTTTCCTGCCATACAAACACAAGTTGGAGCACAAAACAAATCACCAAGTCAGGGAAGTGGGACCACATGATATAAATAGTGAGAAAAGTGTAAATATTGAGCTGTGACAGAATGTTGTACCCAGGTGCAAGGTTACTGCCTGATGTGCCCATGTCCTGGTTCCATGCTGAAATGACCCTCTGGAGCGCTATGTCCAGCTCCAGAGTCCCCAGCACAGGAAGGACATGGAGCTGTTGAAAAGAGTCTAGACAAGGCTACAAAGATGATCAGAGGGATGGAGCAGCTTTGTTACAAGGAAAGGCTGACAGAATTGGAGTTGTTCAGCCTGGAGAAAAGAAGCTTCTATATGACCTAGCTGTGGCTTTGCAGTACCTGAGGGGAGCCTACAGCAAAGATGGAGAGAGACTATTTGAAAGGGATGGAGTGACAGGACAAGGGAGAATGGCTTCCCTCCCTGCCAGAGGGCAGGGTTGGATGGGATGTTGAGCAGAAATTCCTCCCCTGTGAGGGTGGTGAGACCCTGGCACAGGTTGGCTGTTGGATGGGTGGCTGCCCCATCCTTGGAAGTATGCCAGGCCAGGTTTCACAGGGGTCAGAGCAACATGGTCTAGTGGAAGAGGCCCCTGTCCATGTCAGGGGGTTAGAATGAGATGATCTTCAATGTCCATTCCCACCCAAACCATGCTGGGATTCCATGTGCCAGCTCCTCGGCCATGGACCATATCCCTTGTGCAGAACCCATCCCATGCCTGAACTTGCTGCCTTGCAGTGGGGCAGTAGGGCTGGTAGCAGGAGGGGCTTTGGGTAATTTAGATGAGGCACATTTGGGACATTTTGGAGTGATCCTTGGGGCTGGACACCCAAGCTGCCAAACCCTGGGAATCCCCAATGTGGCAAGTAGGCAGGGAACAGGAGGTCTGGTTTGTGACTCCCTCTTTTCTTCCTCTCTTTCCCAAGGAGGTGATGGAGGCACCATCTCTGGATGTTCTCCGGAGACATCTGGATGTGGCACTGGGTGATGTGTTTAGGGGTTACCATGGTGGTATGGCAGTGCTGGGTTGATGGTTGGACTTGATGATCCTAAAGGTCTCTTCCAACCTTCATGATTCTATTCTATGATTGCAAAATGGGTGTGATTCCTATTCATGCATTTATTCCTTACTGACATCTTTTTACCCCCACTATCTTTCCAATGTTAACTTCAGCTTGTAAATGATGAAGAATAAGAGTCAGTGAGCGATAATGGCCTTAATAAAAATAAGTTTTCTTTCTTTCCTTTTTTCCCTTCATTTGGTGTGTGCTTCAGCAACACTGTTGATGGCTGGACTTGATGACCTTAAAGGTCTCTGCCAAGATTGATAGTGCTACAATTCTATGTGGGAAGTCCAATCCTACACGCGCTGTTCCCGCTGAAACTTTTCTTGTCACAAAAGTGTAAGGCCACTACCACCCTTGTGCTGAGGGTCTGCGCCAGCAGTGTTCCTTTGTGGCCAAGAAGGCCAACACAATCCTGGGATGTATCAGGAAGAGCATTCCCTGTGGTCAGGGAGGTGGTCCTGCCCCTCTGCTCAGCCCTAGTGAGGCACATCTGGAGTGCTGTGTCCAGATCGGGGCTCCTCAGGACAGGAGAGACCTGGAGCTCCTGGAGCAGGTCCCACGGAGGCTGCAGAGATAAGGAAGGGCATGAAGCAGCTCTCTCACAAGGAAAGGCTGAGGGACCTGGGGCTGTTTAGCCTTGAGAGGAGACCCAGCTAAGAGGGGCTCCCATCCGTCTGTCCCTGTCTGCAGGGAAGGCTCAGAGCAAGAATCAGACTCTGCTCCCTATGACCCAGCAATGGGACAAGAGACCATGGGCAAAAATGGATGCCCAGGAAGTTCCACCTGAACATGACAAAGAACTTCTTTCCTGTGCAGTGACCAAGTATTGGAACAGACACCAGACAGGGCGTGGAGTCTCTCTCACTGGGGGGATATTCCAGACCCATCTGGACACAGTCCTGTGCCTTATGCTCTCTGATAACCTTGCTTGAGCAGGATCCAGATGACCCATTGTGGTCTCTTCCAACCTGCCCCGTTCTGTGTTTCTGTGATTCTGTAACTGGGGCTCCCGCCAGCGCCATGGGCCTCTCGGCAAGCCGCCCTTCCGAGGGCCGAGAGGGGAGATGTGTCAAGGCCGGCTGTCGTTGCTCGGGCCAGGACGCAGATGCAGGCCCCGGGATGCGCCGCGGTTGCCATGGCGACGCCCCACCGCCCCCTCGGTTGCCAAGGCAGCGGGCGGGGAAAGGGTTTGCTGATGGCGCCGCCGGAAGTGCTGGCGGGGGCGGGGTCTGGCCCGGAAGCGCAGCCTGCGCGGCGGGAGGGCCGCGGCGCCTCAGCAGGGCAGGAGAGCGGCGAGAGGACACTGCCGGTGCCGGAGCGGCGAAGCCGGGGCTACTCGGGCCGCCGACGGGCCGGAGCGGCGGGGCCGACGGGGCGCGGGCAGTCCTGCCTGGCCGGAGCGCTGAGCGGGGACACCCCGCCCCTTCNTGTTGTGCGCGCAGTATCTCCGGTGAGTATCTCCGGAGCGCGGCGGGCAGACGAGGCCGCGGCCGGGCGGCCCGGGGACGGCGGGGAGCAGGCGGACGTGGAGCCCTGAGGCCTCACAGCGGCAGCGAGGGGCGCCGAGCGGAGAGCGGGACGTGCCCGGGACGCTGCGGGGGACCCAGTCGCCGTGCTCCCGAACCCCGCGGGCGGGCGGGCTTGGCTGCCGCATGGCCCAGCAAGGTCACACCGGTGCCTTGGAGCCGCAGGAAGAGTAGGAGAGTCCACCGGCTTCCCTGACGCAATTCTCCATCGCTTCCCAAGGGGGTGGCGGGGTAACCCGCCGTTACGGAGCGACCGCGAAGTTTGACCCCGGCGGTGGAGCGGGACCAGTGCTCGCAGCCCTGGGACGTGCTCAGGGAGAACGGGAGTAGCAGGAGTCGTGTCTCAGCCCTCGCCATCAGCTTGAAGCCCTCCGTCACGGCTGACACAGTCGGTCGGTGCTGAGGACGGTCAGCTGAGGGGTTGGGAGAGGATTGAGGCCGCCAGGGCTGGGCTTTGAAACAGAACCGTTCCCGAGTCTCTCAAGTCGACAGCACGAGATACCTCACGTTGATACGAGCAGGACTTTGATAGGCTTTGAGGTGAACTTACTGTTTGGGTGAGCTTATCCAAATGCTTATTCTCTAGTGGTTTTGGAAAGCAACGTCGTGTGGTACAAATGGCTTTTCAGTAGCTGTAAAGTACTAAATGTTCGGGTTGATCGTGTTGTGTCACCCCTGACCCTGCCAGAACACCTCACAGAAAAGGAGCAGGTATGCCAGAAGGGCATCCACGTTCCTTCTGAGGAGTTCAGGGCTTGGGAGGGATTTAGAAGGAGTGAATTCGATGAGGATTTTACTTTTCGAAAGCACTTTCTATCCAGAGTTCTGAAACACTTCAGCGGTCTCTCCTTGCTGGTTCTAAAATCCTCCCATTCCTCCTCATCTTGTCTTTTATCTCTGCTTCCTTCTGGTAGTCCAGATTCTGCCTCAAGTTTATTTTAAGAAAATGTAATCTTTTTATCTAATAGTGATTTTATGAACCTTTTTCTCTTCCGGGTGAGTACACTGATGCTGTCATAAAACTTCATTCTTTCTTTCCTCTTATGTTACGAAAAAGCTCTTAAATGCCTTATTATTAGCATTCTTCTAATAGTAAAAGACTTGCTTTTTTATTGTAGGATGTATCTTAAAAGTATTGTAACCTCTGCTTCCTTGTTCCTTCCTGTGACTGCACGTGTCCTTTGGCTGCTTTGTGTTTTGGGAGGCCCTACCACTGAAGTCACACATGTCCCTGCCCCTGTCACCTCCCTGCACCACCAGGCTCTTCCTTAGTGTTCTGCTGCATCAAGTTGGAGATCCTATCTGCAAACTGTGGGCAGGAATCACCTGTTTCTCCCTCTCTTTGTTCCTCCCACACTTTAGCTCATCCTGGGTTGTTCTTGCTTTTTCCTGGCTGCTTTGTTTGTATTGTGCCAAAGCAATAGGACTGAAGCATGTGGGCACTAATGTGTTACAGGCAGTGACTCGGTCACCAAGAATCTTATCTCTTCCTAAAACAACAGGACAGTCCCCCTTCCAGACTTTTCAAGCACTCTGTAGTCCATCACCTTCCTTCTTCCTCTAAAGACCACTTGTGTTTGTTCTCTGTGTAGAAGGTATGCTTGGAGAAGGTTTTCTTTAAAAGTTGTGAAATGCTTCTTACATCCACAGACTGTACATTTAAGTTGTTTGATTTGCATAGGGCAGAAATGCAGCTGCAGATTACTGCAGCCAAAGCTCATAAAGAGAACTGGGAGTAGAGCCTCAGACTCTTGGAGCCAGTTGTGCTAGTCCTCTGTCTTAAGGAGAAGGACATCTTCGTTTTTACTGTGGCAGGACAGGCTCAGGCTGACTGTAATGAAGAAGGAATAGACCAAAGTGTAACAGTGTGAGAGGGCACCTTAACAAATCATTGTGTGAAATGAAGATATGGAGCAATTAGTCTCTGCTGTCTTCATTGTCTTAACACTAAGGAGGGACAGAAGAGTTTCTGTGAGAAATCATTTTTCTGTGTATTTGAATTTTAGACAGAAGTTAGCCAGATTCTAAGGTGAAAATGTGATGGTTGAATAACTCGTGAACTTATGACTCTGCAAGAACTGAACTGCTGAAAAGATGAGCAGGGAAGAAGGGGCTTTTAGCTGGACTACTTTAACTCTTCCACTTCTAGTTTCTTGCTTTCTGCATGTGTGTGAATTGTGCCCCTTCAATCAACCTGTGAGAACTGAGGAACATAAGAGCCTCCTACAGAAGACTTCTGGGAAGAGCAAATAAGGCTACATGTACTGAGTCTTTTGAAAAGTTGCAGGAGAGTCTGTTTTTAAGTCCTCTTCATATGTTCCAACAGATTTTTGGGATATTTGCTTTCCCAGTTTTATCGTTTTCAGGGTCACCTGTCAAGAGTATTGGAGTGTATTCTCTCCCATCTAGTTTCCTACATACTTCTTTGGAGTCATTCTTTGACCCGCTTCTCAAAGATTTGCATTGCATCTGGTAAGGTGAGTAGACCTTTCAGAGGGTTCTTTTAGGAGATAAGAACCTAAAAGATATTTTAGGAAGCGTGCACAGTTCAAGTCTCCCTGTTCACATCTGGCTGAAAATTTGTATCCGTGCTATCTGTGCTGCTTGGGGAATCTACAAGTATTCTCCATAAATCAAATTAATCTCATGTGGCACTTGTCTTACAGTAAGTGTTTCATGTATCCTGCTAGATATAAAATAAGTCACTTTTAAGCAAAACATCACTGATAGGATTTCTGACACAATAGCACAGAAACTTCTGAGCATATCCATTTTATAAGCCAGTGTTGAGCTTTAGTCTATGTTTTTTCACTTTAGAGAAATTATTTTCAATGCCAATTTTATATGTTAGTGTTCAAAATAGGGTTAACTAGGATTCAGAAGTTTAACAGTTTGACATATCATTGTCTCAGTTGCATTTCAAAGAGATGTGAGCTCAGTTACCAGTTAAATGGGGTGTTGCCCTGGTAAATCGTGGCTTTTAGCACAAGCACAAATGTAGAATAAAAAGTGCTTGAATTACAGGGCTTGAACACTGCTTAGAAATTCCAGTGCTGATGAACCAGTAGGTAGTTTTCCTGTAGCCTTATGATGAGGCTATAACCAACTTCATTAAGGGTTTGACTGCTTTAATAATTCAAATTGTGGGTCTCTTTTTGAAAAGACTCATCAGTAGCTCCATCAATTTCTGCATCTGTTGTGTCTCTTCATGGTTGCTTCTTTGCTGTCTGCCAGCCTGTGATGCTCCACTTGAAGTGTGTCTTCACTGTTAAAGGAGGAGGGTAGAGCAGAGGTAATTGCAGTCTTTGTTATGAGCATGTTCTGGTACTGATTCCTGGTCAGGATGATATAGAGGTGATGCTTGTCTGTGCTGGAAAGGCACCAGCCAGAATACTATTTGAATGAGTCTCAGCAAGGCTAAGTCAGTTATTTAATTATCTTGAGATAATTAATTTCATATAAAGGAAAAATTTAGTAAATGTAACCTCTTAATAGAGAACCCTGTGTCCTTGCAATGGGCTTCCTGAAGTTGGCAGGATCACAAGGTAACTTGGGCTGGAGGAGACCTCAGGAGGCCCCTATTCAGCCTCCTACTCACAGCAGGGACAGCTCTGGGATCAGACCAAGTGCCCAGAGCTTGAAAACCTCCAGGGATGGAGGCATCTTAGCCTTTTGGGGCAGCCTGTGCTACTGCTTGAATGTCCTCATGGTGGAAAATATTTTCTGTACATCCAGTCTGAACCTCTCCTTTTTTAACTTATGCCCATTCTCTTGTCCTTCCACCACACAGATAGCCTCGAGTCATCTTCTCAATCCTCTTCCTGGGGGCTTGTGGTAGATGTGGGTGCCCCGGAGCCTTCCCTACCTCAGACTGACCAAACCTGGCTCCCACAGCCTCTCCTCCAGTCCCAAATGCAAGTGCTCCAGCCCCAGCTCCCTGGAGGCCTTGCTCCAGCTGTTTCACAGCTTTCCTGATTTGTCTTGGTATCCAAACAAGACCAGTCAGTCTTGAAAAGTATTCCCTCCAGCTTTTTTGTTTTCTGAAATGATTAATGCTACTTTCATACAGTGTTTACACTTGAATTTTAAACAGGGCACCTCAGGGCGCCACAGGGGCCTGCTTTGGCCTTCCAAGAGGCACCTCATAGCATGATGTTTTCTTTGGGGGAACATAAAGTCTCCCATCTAGTTTTGTCTCTTTTTTTCCTCTATACAAGATGTTTACACCATTTAATAACTAGAATTTCTGCCAATATTTAATATGAGCAACACTTCTTATTCTTCTTTGAGGGTAAGGATAATGATTTAAAAAGGCAAAGATTGATGAAGGCTGCTATTTTGTGATGACCTATAAAGTAAAAGGAAGCACAATAAAAAAAGTGTCAAGCAATTCCCCACTGAGCTTTCTGCTGAAGGAGAGAGACGTCTTGCTGAGAGCCCCAGGACACACACCATACTCCTCAGGTCTCTGGGCAGCTATTACTTGCTCCCTTTTTCCTGTCATGGGCATCCAAATTCTTGAGCATCCTCCTGTCACCTGGGGTCAACTTGTGCTAAAGTCTGAGTGTACCTGTGATAATTTTTTGTTTTTCAAACCTAGATTCTTAAGGAAACAAGGCTTGTTCAAATGCGCTTGAGTTGATTGATGCCGTTAAAACTTTGTGAAAGTTAGCTGGTAAGGGTTTGGGTGATCATGTTTGGGTGATCCAAATGAGCGTGCCTATTGCGAGAGAAGCAGGCAGTGCCCAGCTGGGATAAAGCAGCACTTCCAGAACTTCCCCTCAGCTGTGGTGTGCTCCTTTCTGGGTCGGGGTTTGAGCATGCTCCTCTATAGGGAGGTAACAGCAGGGACGGGAGTGCCTGTGCAGGTTAGCAGCTGCTGGGCACATTTTCTGTCTGGAGGGACTAGAGGGAAGATGAATGTGTGCCAGAGAGAAGAGGACTGCTGTAAGCAGAGAACCTGACTTGCTTAGCACTTGGCAGAAGCTTGGCCATGCAGAGTAAGGGTGGGTTTTAAACTTGAACAGATCTTGACAGAAGTTTCTCGCTCTCCCTCACCCTCAACTCTGATTTGATGGTGTAAGTTTATGACCAAGTGTAAAGTAAGCTGAACTGGGGAACCACACTAGGTTAAAACTGCTTTAGTTTTGTGTTTTATGGTTTGGTCCGAGTTGGTTTCCTGATCCCATTCATTGTGTTACTACAGATGTGCTGACAAAAAGGTGGTGTGCAACAGAATTGGAGCACTAATGATTAAGAAGAGCAGGGTGGGACTGCTGCTTGGAGTGATAGTGCTTGTTATCATTAAAGTGCTCACTGACCCAGAACCCTAGTAAACAGTGTCCTGTTTCCTAGAATATGGCTGTAGCTATATATAGAATATCATCCTTATAGAATGTACCTGATATCACTGTCAACAGACAGTACCCCTCTTTCCAGTCTGGACTAAGAGTCTCCCCTTGCTGCAGAACACAGCTTATTGTGGATGCTGTTACTGCACTTTCTTTGTGCTCTGCTATGAGGTTACTTGCACAACAGTGTTCCAGTGACCTAGAAGTGCAGGTTAGTGTAAGTAAAGTTACAGCTGTATTTATTTATTTATTTTTTATAGCAGGGATGATTCCTGTAGCAATTAGTTTTTGTTCTAACCTGCATATTCCTATGTAGTTTGATCTTTTTTGGAAAGGAGAAAGTTCCGTTGTGGCAGTGGAACCAGGTGATGCTTGTCTGAAGTATTGATTAGGGAGTGCACCAAAGCATTTTGAGAAGGCTGCCCCCATCCCTGAGTATAGGCAGTTGGAGGCTTTTTTTGTCCTCAGTTTCTTCATTTTAGTGCATGGTAAGAAGGTACATTTTCTTGGTGAATTAGCTGTTTTAAGTATTCAGTGTTAAGTATACTGTGATATTCCAGCTACTTGTAAAATGTAAAATCTGTTTCTTCTGTCCTAAGAAGTCCTAACAAGTAACCATAGCTTGGTCCAGTGAGATGATTTTTACCTCATAATAAACTGATCTGGGCACTGAATTCTATCACAAACTTTTAAGTTAAGCGACTTAAAGTTCTGTTTAAATCAATCTATATGGAAACTGAAGCTGCCCTGCTTTTTAGTTTGCCACATTGACTGTTGTGGGCATTTTCAGATATCTTGGTGCTTCCTACTGGAGAAAGAAAGGTTGGGTTGATGGGAGAAAACAGTGACTTGATGGATAAATAAATGCCTTGGCATCTTCCCTGCCCTGCTCAGCCAGCAAAAATGAGTATAGAAGAGGAGTAATTGCAGTTCAAGTGCATGGTGGCTGGGGAGGGAAGAGAGGATAATTTACTGTAGGATCTGCTTTTGTTGGATGAAGAGCTGCTGGGGGTTGTAGAGGTTTAAGTGTTCTTCATCGCTGCTGTTAGATCTTCACAGCAGCAGCAGAGATTCACTCATAGGAGTGGGCTAATAGAAGAGCAGTTAAAGAATACAGCTATAATCTGTAAGGAATATATGTGGGAGGACATTAGTTGTTGCTTTCATTGCTTTGAACTTGAGGATTGTCCTCATCTTACTGGAAAAACTGCACAGCTACTGTCAGGCAGGAGGGGAATAAACCCACAGATTTTTTTCTTAATATCATTAGCAGAGATGCATACTATAATCTTACACTTTTTAATGTGTTATGAGGGAGGTCATAGATTTCAGTAGTGTTTGGGTAAACATGAGGTTTTCCTGTGCTCACGGAGGATATGGTACCTTAGTTCTTCGTCTTGCTGCAGTGGACAGAATAGAGGAATAATGAATTGTTTGTTGTGAAGTGACACGAGGACTCTGGGCCATAATTTCTCACGATTCCATACAGGATGGAGGGCTGGTGACTTTGTATATGCCTGCTGAGCACTTGTGTTGTTACACTGGACAAGGTATTGCAGGAAGTGTTAGAACAGTACTGGAGTCATCACCAGCTGCCACTTGTGCAGCCCTGCTCCAAGTACTGCCTTTGGGCCATGTTTCTAGACTTGTCTGCCCACTGCTGCTCTTCCCATTTGAATTTAAGACTAATTTTTGATTGTAAACTTGGGGACTTCCCAGATGACCACATGAGGGGGCAATGGCTTAAACAGTGTTCTGAAGCTGAGTATTTAAATTCCTCTGAGTTAAATCAGCACTTGTTCATGTGATGATGCTAGAGTGTTCTGCAGAGAAATTCTTCAGCTCTCTAAAGTTCTGTGAGAAATCCGTCTTTCTCATACATGCTAAGTAAAACAATGGTACAGTTTTGTGAACTCTCTCTGATAGTTTGTATTTCAGTTAGAAAAACAACTGTCTGCTACATGCTCAGCACTTCTGCCAGCCCCTTGGGGGGGTGGCTGGCCCAAAGAACCAATGACCTTGTGACACATACCACACCTTGTGAACTACCATATAAAAACCGTGAAAAATTAATAAATCTCGGCTTGTCTGCCGTTTTTCTATGGATACGACTCGTGTGGTTTCTCTACACTTCTGTGTTGCACAACGACATGTTCAGATCAATGTAATGCTGTGAGCTGGGGTAGAATGAACTTTTCTGAGTAACATTAGGCCTGCTTTCTCTCCTCTCTGTATTCCAGTTGGACTTTTCTTGGATTATTCACACTGGCCTCTACACTCAAGGGATTATCATAAGGAACCAGAAGGCTAGGGAGTCTGAATCTCTTGGGATTGTTACAGAGCTGTGGGTGACAGACTGAATGTCACCGATGGGACTCAAATCAGAGAGACCCTTGAGGTACTTAGGAGTCCTGCTAGAGTTAATATTCTCTTCCATCTTCAGGGAAAAGGAAGATAATTCTGAAAGTACTTACAATGTCCCTAATACATCAGCAGTTTATTTCTCATCTTTTAATTCCTTTGTTTTTGATGCTGAAAGTGTCTTCTAGCGCTCAGCCTGATTGAACACTTTTCTGCTTCATCTTATGGTGGTATGCATAAAGATGATTTTTATTTTGTTTCTTCCCCTCCTCTCCTCTGAAACATTATCTGTTTTGAGTATGTGGGCCCTGCTTGTAGTACAGCAGAATTATCTCAGAGCTACTCTCTAGCTGTTAGAAGATGAGAAATTATTTCTGAGTGTAGAACTGTTAAGACTGATTCTGCCAAAATAGTGTGGGGAATATTTTTTGAACTACTTAAAGGAACCTCTGGCAGGGATTGGACTTTTTGTTTGTAAAGCAGTAAAACAGACCTTTTGGGCATCAAACGTCTTTATTTCAGACTTTGCTTTTTCATGATGCCTTGATTTAATGAGGCCTTGAGAGTTGTTTGTATTTGATCAGGCTACAGCAAAGGACAGTTTGTTTGGACCCAGCCTGTTCTGGGCCCCCTGGACCCCCTGGTAGTCTGTGCTGTTATTTACCACATATTAACTTCCCTACACATGAAGAATAAATGAATTCTTGATAAATCTGTTGGGAAGATCATTTTCTCCCTTTGTTTTATGATAGTCCTGTAAATTGTGCTACTATCTGTTGTAGTGAAATTCTCCTGGTGTTTGATTTGCCATGTCCTGTGTTGGTCTCACCATGATGTGAAGAAAGCGTGTGGATATTGCTATGTGTCAAACATCTGTGACTGTGTGATAATCTTTTTTTAACCCAAACAACTTTTGACAGCTTTAGTTCCTGGCAATACTGGTTTTGGCAGGGCCTTTGGGCACTCCTGCTCTTAATTCAAGGTACAATTGAGCTGTTACGAAGGGTCCTTAGGGCATATTTTGCAAACTAGCCTAATAATGAAAGTGGAATTGCTAATCCTCTGTACCTATGGAGAGGGGGACAAGGAAGGATGGGACAAGACTTCTGTCTGTTGAAGTTGTCTGTCTTGAAGTAGTGCAAATACTTGTCAGTGACAATGTCATGACCAAACTTCTGAGCAGAGAGACTTGATCAAGCCAGATATTCCCAGGAAAAAGCCAATCTATTGGTAAGTATAGTGTCCAAAGGATTTAAGCCACATTTATAAGTATTAAAGAAAGATCCAGACCCACCAAAAGTGTATAAAACCATGAAAACTGTAGCAGCTCTTTAGAGCTCAAACGTGCTGCTTCAGCTACTAGTAAAAAAAAAGGAAATATTATTTTAATTTAAGGAAAAGGTGAGATTTCTAAATTAGTTAACGATTGTAAATTATTAAAATACGGAGAGTTAACTTGCAATAAAAATCTAGATGGAGTTGTCTTAATACAGATAGTTGTAATGTTGAACATATATGTGAAATCTTTAACTAGAAAAGAAGTGACAAAAAAAGTGATGCATTGTTGACATGCATTTGAATAATTACAGCAGGCCTTAATTTAGGATCATGTCACATAGATTATACCAGGGCATGAACGTCTGGCAGGTTTTCCACCCAGCTTATTTAATTTAGAGATTTGTTTTGAGGTAAATGGTAAGAGATAAATGGGGCTCAGGGCAAAGACAGCTGTAGGGGGTTGTGGCTTGGTCTGACTTCAGCTGAAGTACTTGTTTCCTGGTTTTGGTATCAAAGACTAAAATAATCTCTAATGCTTGAAAGTACCAAGAAAAATACTTCCAGCATGTTTCTGATGAAGATATCAAGTGCTTGGTGATACTGCTTTTGCAGCTACAGACTCTTTTGGTAGTTTCCATCTTAGGTGGCCAGTCGTAAGTCAGCACTAAAAAAAGTGCTGTGTCTGCCAGTAACATTACATTAGGTGATCAGAATTTGGGGATACTTATTCAAGAGCAGTTAAAATTCTGTACTCTTTGATTAAAGATGGTTACAAAAATGTATCTTCTGTCCTGTATAAGTGATTCTGTTAATTCCTGAAATAATTCTCCGAGAACTGCTGTGCTGGAACATTAAGTGATGTGGGTCAAGAGTATTTTGTCTTCAGGAAGGACAGATCCAAAAGACATGAAGATCTTTGGGCCTTTGAGGACTCAGCTGCAGGAAATTTTTTGTGTATAACTGGAAATGCTGTTGAACATACGGATTTCAGATTTTGGTATTAAAGCAGTGTGATTCACCTGGTTTTCCTGCTTTATTGTCAAATGCTGAAGCACAGTGCCAGAATCATTCTATTTTCAAATTTCTTTTGGACATGCCGGTATGCTACGCAGAACAAGTGAGGATGAAGTCCAATCTATAGTGGTTGCAAAGTGGAATGCCGGGGCTGTGTTGGCTTGTGCAGCCTGAGTAATACACAAATGTTGAGTTAATAACTGGTAACTGTGTAGTCTCATGGCAAATCTTTTGATGGCATTGTCTTTTCTTGCTTAATATGCCTCAAGGATTCAGAAAATGCCTTCTCTGAGTGAGGACAGTCCCTACCCTTCCCCACCTTCCAAAAGAAGCAGTGGGATGAGCAAGGCTGGTGAAGTTTGCTGCGGGATTTGGTGGGAAGAAGGTGCTGGAGTGGGTGAACCCAAGGCACATGGCAATTCCCAAAGGCAAGACATAATGCCATATGGGAACGGTTTAGCAGAGTGTCTGGGATGCTGCTTTGGGCTATGGTGGTTGATGCAGGATGATGTTAGGTTTTAACTTTTATATTTTTTCAAATTCTGTACTGCCTAGTTAACAGGCCACACGAAACTCAAGTTAACTACTGTTCTCTCATGCTGGTTAGACATAACAAAGCCTCTCTAGGTTTGCTTTTCAAGGACACCTTGTGTAAACTAAAGCCTTGGTGGGGGGGAGGGGCAAACTTGGTGTAATTACATCATGAACTGAAATTATAATTGGAGAATTAACCCTGATGTGCAAATAGACCAAACTTATAAAAGTGTGAAGAACCCGTGACCCAGTCTCCATCTTGGGTGTAGCCTTTTGACTGCCCAGGGTGTACCTTTGAAGGCCCTTCAAATAAATACCTACCTGTATTCCCTTATTCTTGTCTAGCCTCTGTTTTTAGGTGGCCACCTCCAGGGCATCAAGGTGACTTGGTAGGACTTCAAAAACAAGTAACTAAATGTTTGTCAGGAATAACATCAGGCTGATGGAACTGGCTACATAACCTTTTGAGGTCCTTTCTAGCCTTATGATTTGATCTTCAGGTGGGATGTGTTAATCCATTGCTATGGAGCCTTGACTTCAGCCATTCCAGAAGGTGTAATGAGGTCTGGTCTGACTGCTTAAAGGGAGACTGCGGTCTGGAAAACTGCATTTGCATTATTCTTTTCTACAGTTTAAGTTTAGTAAAGGTCTGCTAAATCCCCAGATTTTTCCATATACGATTCATAAAGCAGATACTGATTTGTAGTCAGCTGAACATCATGTGAACTTCTCTGACACATAACTAGAAAGGACTCTGTCTTTAGGTCTTGAGATTTAAATTTGAAATAAATTTTTTTTTTGTTTTTATAAACAATTGTAGGCCTCACAAACAGATTTAACCTTGGAAGTTACAAATTTGCTCAGATGCTTGCTCCTAAGCAATACATTAGTTTTTAAAACGGGAAAGGAGGTTACTGGTTAACTGGGAGTACCTGGGAGCACTCAGTGGGGCTGTGGATCAGTTTGGAGGCAGTTTGGGCCTGCTGGAACAGAGCTACACAGGTCAGCTGGACTTGGGTGAGGAAGCTACATCTCTTCAGCCAGGCTGGATTTCCTCCAAAACTGTTGGTGTCTGATGGGGCTCAAAAGCTTCAAGCTGTACCTTTCCCAGAGAGGACAGTTCTTGTAGCAGTCTTTGCTTCCCTTATTCTTTACTAATAACATTTGCTAGATCTGAGCTGGTTGGATCATAGGTTTCTCCTTCCCCTGAACACAGAACAGCCTAACTACCCATATTCCAGGAAGTACCATGTGTTTTGGTGGTGGACTCAGGTATTGTAGCCATCAGCTCATCTGGATGAGCCACTCCTGAACTGAGGCGAACCAACAGCAGAGGACTGCAGGAGAGTTGCGTGTTGCTAAGCCAGAAATTGTTCGAATGTTCTCTAGTTGAAAAGTAAGTTTATCTCAGAACAGCATTGCCTATGTGTTTCTGATGGAGAATGGGAGCAGCTAATAAGACTCCTGTAAACGATTGGCAGTGATGCACTGAGTACCCATTTCATTATCATAAGTTGAGGGCATAATTCTCCCTGACTGGTGTTCAACCTTCTGCTGTTACTGTGCTTTCAGTGTATGGTTTGCATTTAATTTCAAGATGGAGTATCGAAAATAATTTGTAAAATGCAGCTTGCAATTAGGATCATACCCAGATGTAATCTGAGTGTTTTTATCAAGGCTTGTCTGTATCATGTGGTCTCCTTTCAAACCTCTTAATTATGAAAAGCTGTTTAAAACTTTTGGGTGTGTCATGTTTGTGCACAGATGTGCATTTTGTGTGATGTTGACGTGATTGGGAGTTTATAAAATGAATGGGATTGGCAAAAAACAGTCTACAATTACTGAATGACCACAATAATTTAAGTGTCAGTAATTTTGCTTTAAGGCTTATGTTTTGGAAGGCCTTGGCTATCTGGACATAGATCTTAGTATTAGGACTTGGAGAGGACATGTTGAAAATACTGAACTCTGCTGTATCTGTCATTGCTACAAAAACAGTATGAGGGATTACTTGTGCTTTATTTCTGCCACCTCTGATGGTACCATACCATCTAGTGGATTTGCCCTTTATTCATCTGCTGCTTAGCAATGAAGACAGTATCTCGAAATCCCAGTAACTGACTTGTTCTTTAATGATCATTTCCTCTGTGTTGGAGTCATTCCAGCCTTACTGAGCATGAAGCTCAGCATTTGCTACTATGTAAGGGGTAGTTTGAGGCAGGGATTGAGAGGAAGGGGTTCTGTAGGGAACACTGAAAATGAGCAGGATATCTGAGTTTTATATCCCAAGCTATTAATGGAGGTTGGAGACAGCAGGAAACTTGTGGAACTGCAAGTCAGAATTTAGATGCTGCAGTTGTTGTTACCCTCTTGATGCAAAGTGGAGTGGCCTTTCCAGAGGGAAATGTGTGTCACTGCTCTACTGCTCTGCAAGCAGGCAAGAGGGCACATTTTATATGCATTGCAAGTGTGGCACTGGACTGACTGTAATTTCCTTCCTTTGAATTGGATTCTCTACACTTGTCTGGGAGATCCTGTGCAGTGTCCAGGGAGAGCTGGTATCTGCTGCCTGACCTGATCGGGCTTCTGCAGGGCTGACTTGAAGAACAGAACTTTCTGCAACTGATTTGATGATACCCATCTGAAGCTGATCTCAGTGCTCAGATTTCTGCGTTTTCCCTAATTCTGGAAATGGTTTTCATAGTGCAAAAGCTTTTAAGTAAAATAATGTTCACTTATTTTAACGTCTGTTGTCTGCAGTTTCCAGCCCCTTAATGCAAGTGAAGGTTTTACCATTCAGGAACTGTAATATAGCAAATTACTGCTGGTGTTAGTGTTCATTTATTGCCACTGAGACAATAGTGTGGACTGTCATCAGGGTGGGTTTGAAAGAGAAAAAAAGGGCATAGTTCAGGGGGGGTTTGTTGTTGTTGTTCAGAAAGTAATTCTGGTGCTTCTCCTTGGTCAATGTGAAAACGTCATGGGAATTATCGTGGCAAGTTCAGTTGCTAACCTCTCACATCCCTCTTAGGGCCATAGTCCTAAGAACTGGTAATCCTTCTGTGTGCTTCCCCAAAGTTCCTTACTGTGGGTAGTGAGGGAGCAGAGCTTTATGTTTTGATGCCTATCTTTCTTTAAGGGAGAGGGCTGTCAATGGCTGAGAGGATTGGAGGGCAGTCTTGGAGTTTTTGTGCACTTGTGCTTTTAAGATTGCCTTAGTTAAGCAATCTTAAAAAACCTGCTTTTTGAGGGATGGTGTAAAGATTGGAGGAGATACACAGATGGATTATGCATTTGCTCTTAAGTATTTTGCCTTTTGCTTGTTCTCAGGCCAGCCAGTGCAGTAAATGCGGTACTGTATGGATGTGCCAGGGTGTTCCATAAAAGTACTACATTTTTACTGTTTGCTATTATAAATTTTCTTTTGAAGGTATTCCATAACATAGGAAAATACATTGTCTTGAATTGCCACACATATTAAGTATCTCTTTATTATTTCCTGAGCATGCCTTTTTTATATCTAATACTTATGACTATTACTAAACCAGAAATTTTTTATACTGAAAATAGTGTCAGGGTTATCTATGGAGCTACACTGTCAGCTCCTGGAAGGTAAACAAGGTAAAGGTGACTGGAGTTTTTGTGCTTTTCCTTGTTTGGCAGCATCCATTTAGAGGTTATTTTAGTAAAATTCCAGATAACTAGTAGGTCAAGATGACGAGTTAAAGAACAGCATAGTCAGTATTTTTAAAAAATGACTGTGGAAAATGCAGCTGAGCTTTCCTGAGCTAGTCCTAATGCTGTATATTTATTGCCAGCTATTCTTGCTTGAATTAGAAAATATAGGTTGTTGGGTACATCATTTTCAGATTACTCTCCTGGCTTAAATTTTGGAGTTCTGTGGCACAGATCCAGGCATATTGCTTATCCTGAATGGACCCCATTTCTGAGGCATTCAGCTCATGTTCTGACTCCCAAGTTGTTAGGGAGAGTGGAGATTCTGGTGGAGGCAGTGGAATGCCGGAGGCCTGAGCAGTGTAGGAGATTTGTAGTTCCCTCTCTGTAGATTGAATCACAGATTAAGATCATAAAAACTTCCCTTAGGAGAGCTTTTACCTTTGGGGCACATAGTTTTAAAATTTTGGGACAAAGAAGCTGACTTCCATGAAACTGGAGGAAGAAAATGAGTTTGAATGAAGCTGACTGCAAGGGTACTTCTACCCTTATCCAAGGAGGAGGATTGTCAGCTCTGATCAAACTTGGAAAGAGTTGCTTTTGGTGGTTGCATTTTGAGGCTGATTATTATGACTTGCTTCTAATAGAGGAGAAGGAGGGAAGATGAGATTAAGAAAAACTGTGTTCTGTGTCCCCATTTCTCCACATCCTTCTCAGCTAAGGTGAGAACACAAAAGGAATAGAGCAGGATTCCTTGTGGAGGGGGTTCGTATTCAGGTGGTGGCTGTTTTGCTTTAATATCTACTTGCAGAAGTGTAGTTTGTTTTATTTTTGCTGGTGATGAAATACTTGTTTCTGTGGCTTTGATCTACAGTTACAATCTGATTAAACTGCGGGTCAAGGAAATTAGCTTGACTTCAACTGCCTGTAAAAGGAATAATAAAATTTAAACTAGTTAACATGTAAAATTGACAGTAAGATGGTTCTGTTAAAGGTGTTTTTCATTGGCGTGTGTGAGGAGTATCCTTTCAAGGCACATGGAACATTTAATTTCATGACCCACAGCCTGAAGATCTCTTGCTACCTTAGTAAGAGTTGACATCACCCAAACCTGCCGGCTCCCAAAGCAAGTGATTCCAAAATTTTGTGCAAACTATGGTCATTTAAATTAGGTGGCAACACTTGAAATTTTGGAAAACGAAGAACTTGTTCTATAGAGGTAAAGCTGTTAAAGTTGTTAAACAGTACGTGTCTGATGCATGAGTAGGTAGAGTCTATACACTAATTAATAAGTAAAATCTTCATTGGACGTGATACGCCCCTGCAAAATCCTGATTCCATCCCTTTGTCCTTTCAGGAGAAGGTGTGTGAGGCTGTTAACTGGAGCTGTTGTCTGAAGCCTGTTGTATTCAGGTGATGTTGAATTATTGGGTGAAGGAAAAATCAAAGATTAAGTTTATCCACAATTTCCCTACTGCTGTTATTCAGGCGTAACCATTTAGGTTTATGCACAATCCTGAGATTGCTATAAAAATATTTCCCTTTGACAGGTCATACATAGTTAGAGATACAGTTACAGTCTACAGAACAGTTCAGGGAAGTCAGAGTTATCTTTCAGAACCCAGCCTTTTACCTGTAAAGGATTAGTAGCCAGAGAGTCTCTAAACTCCCTAAACAAACCATCTCCCATAAAAATGCTGTGGAATATTCGGTGTCCACGCTGTTAGTGTTTCCAACTGCTTCCAGCTGCCCTGAATCATCACAGGTATGCTTAAATACAGGCAAATAAAGGAAAAAACCCACGGAGTATTAAAACCATTATAAATTTCTGGTTTAGTTAACTGTTACTTTGAGGAGAATCTGATAGGGTAGTTGCAGGGTGTTGCTTTGAAGTTCCGTCTGGGTCTGAGATTTGCCAAATATTGAAATGATGAAATTAAAATATTAATTTAAGTGTGCTTGACTTTTAGTATGCTACTGTAGAAAATTTACCTTTTCTATACAAAATGAAATATTTCCCACATTTATTCTGCATATTCTCTGTATTCTTCTATTCCCTTTCAGAAGAATGAAAACTTTCTGGCAGTGCCCTTGATGAGCCTTGGGATCAGTCACCTCCTGCTAAGGCACATTAGGCTTCAGGTGCTTTGTATTATGATACAGTTTATGCACACACCTCCAGGAAAGAGAACTGCAGGAGTATGAATTCCTGCTTGGAGTGGAACTCCTGAGCATTTAATGTTTTTTAGTTTGTAGAATCATAGAACATGTGATTGAATTCTGATGGCTTTTATAAGCCCAGCTGCCTGGATTCATTGCCCATTTTAGTCCTGTAAATCCTCAATTCCTTATGCGGAGGAAGGTGGGGGGGTTGTGTTACTGAGATTTGATGAGGGAAGTGATACAGCCGCTGATGCTTAGGGCTATCAGGGGAAAACCGGGTGGAGTTCCCCTGCAGGCACGGTGAAAGCAAAGTGGTGTGTTCCGTGGTGGCTTTGTCAGGTCTGGGATTTCCCACGTTTTTTGTAGGACTTGTCATGCCGTAGCAGATCATGCCTGGTGCATCCTCACTGTGAAAATGAGAGAGGTGTGGTGTGAGGCTTGACTTTGACCTGTTGGACTTTCAGAAATAGAGGATGTTAGCTGGGTAACACAAAACTGCTGCTTTGAGAACTTGGCGTTGATTTTATTTGCTTGTATGTGCTTGATAATGAAGCTTATTAGCAAACCCCTGCTTCTGTAGAATGGATATAGCCCTATTAGAGATGCAGGGTAGTGTATGCAGAACTTAAAATTTGTGATTGAGAGCTTTGAATTATAGCAGAACTCAAGATAAATGTTGGAGCAGAAATGGGTTTCAATGGGGACAGTGGTAAAATAGATCCATTTGTTTAGTGATACACAAATGGAGTTGGAAGTCAGATGGCAGCAAGAGGAAAACTTGAATAGTTAACCAAAGAGGTTGTATGATATTTTCATATAATTTTAACATTAATCTAAGCAAACTTGCTCTGGTGTTAAAGAGTAAGTAGACTGCATGATCTTTTGATGTACCTTTTAGTGTGGTGGGTTAAACACTTCAAAATATGTATGGGAGAGAGATTCCAATATTAGTGGAATTTTCTTTCTGTAGTGTTTAACAGCTTAAGGGAAACAACTTGTTTTATTTTTCTGCTTTGGAAAAACTTAATTGATCAAGAATGGTAAAAACTTGGAAGAGGGAAAACAAAACGTGTCTTTCATGTCTTCCTTTGCTAAGTCCAGTGGTTCATTCCAGACTAAATGTAGTATCTAAATTCCAGCAAAACAGAATTTTATGTACTCTCAGGTTCTTAAGAGAAGAAAAGTTTATTTTGTCTTCTGTGGGGACCTAAATTTTTTTTATATCTTATATCTCTAGAACCTCAAGAGATGGTCCTGACTACTCTGTTTTAAAGTTTTGAAGCTTTTCAATTTTATGAATAAAATGAAAATTCTTTTAGCTATGAAACTTTTTTACTGAATTGGATGGGAGGCTGTTTTATTTCAGTTTAAAGTTTGAGTAAAGCACAGAGATGAATCTACATATTTGGTTAGGAAATTATAAAGAGTAGCTATTATGATATATCAGTATCAAGGTGGTATATGGAAATACTTGAAATATAATTTTTTGAACTATGGTTTGTCCTTATTTGGTTTTGGAGCAAAAAAACTTAGGGAAGCTTGACTTGACTGAACTGCTGAGTCCAACTGGGCAAGGAAGTACTTGAGAATATTCTTGAAATGATAACAATGTGTAAACAAGCCTACCGGGTTTTCTAGCAGGCTACCTTTTTTGCCTCAGAATGAGTCATTCTAATGTGAATTCAGTATGAGGTGGTGCAATAAAATATATAGCCAAAAAAGCTTGTTAAAAATGGGTGATAGAAGGTGCCATTGGCACTGTGAGAAACTCTTACCAGTCATTATCAGTGAACTCCAGTCGGTGCCCACTAGGAGTCCCTGAGCACCAGCAAAGGCTCATGAAGTTAGTTTAAGGAACGGGCAGTGCACCTTCTCCCTCCCACTCTCTCCCTCTCTCTGTCTCTCTCTCTCTGCTAATATTTTGCCATTGATGCAGAACAAATTCTGTACTCCTCTCAGCAGAGGCTGCCCCTTCTTATCCTGGCTTAGAATGCAGCTATTCAAAATAAGTTGTTTCTAGGTGGAAATGAGAAGTGGCATGCTAATGTTAGACTTAATCTCCTAATTCCTTTGACCTCTAGGAAATATTGAAATAATTTCTATACATTTTATTAAAAATTACAAGCAGCAATCCCTTCAGTGTAACTTGTTGCAGTTTTATAAAGTATAAAAGACAGTCTGTGTTATGGCTGGTGAAGAGATTGGTGCTAAAGTCTCTTGTTCTGTGAGCCCATGAGACTTCTTGTCCAAAAAAAAGTGGTTTTAAATAAAATTTTTTGGTAGAAGCTTGGGTCTAGAAATGTGATTAGGTTTGTGCATTTACAGAGAATCTGTCAGCAGTCACACTGATGTAGAGACTGAGGGTCTCTTCATCTGAATTCTCGATGCAACAGTGAGGGCAAACTTTTTGGGGAAAAAAAGCACCTTTATATTTTCCCTTTTAAAGCTTATATTTAGTGGAAGGTAGTTCTGTACAAGTAATTTCCAGAGGAGCAGTTCTTGGCTTTTAAAGGGAAGAACCTTTCATTGTGCATAGAGAATTCTGGGCTCTTGTTTGTGGGCGCAGTCCAGTGTATCCTGCTGGGATTGAGCCTCTTAGCATTCTTGGCTTTGGCAGCACAGATCACGTTCTCAACTCAGAGGAGACCTTCACAGCACTGGTAGATGTTTGAAGCATGAGCCAGACTGTAGGAACGTGGTGGCTGTTCAAAAAAGTGAGATTCCAGCACCTGAGCAAGTCAGCTTTTCCTTGGGAGCAGTGACATCGCTGGCTGCCAAGTGCCAGCACCACGGACCTGGCTCAGCTCTGTGCCTGACTGGACTTGCAGGTAAGCAGCGCAGGGGCTGCCAAGGCACAACATGCTGAGGAGATTCCTGTCCCTTCTTGGCTCTGTTCCCATCCTGCTGGCTGCAGCCGCTATCACTTAGGTGCCTTTTGTTACCTCTGTGTGGATGAGGAAGAAATGTTTCTTGAGCTTTCAACTTTCTCCTGACACAAAAGCTAAAGTTTGCATTGCTTGTCTCCATTCTCCACTTCTTCCAGTGTTACCTGCTTTCAGGAGTTAAAAAACCATATTCACACCTTCTTGAAATAAATAAACTGAAAGAAGTTGTCTTAAAGACATTAAATTTGGATCAGGTGAGGAACGTACAGATTCACTTTTGATACCAGTTAAGATGTTCTTGCCTTTTGTCTTTGACTTTTGATCTTGACAGTTAAAGCTCTTGGGGCATCCCATTGCTTCTTGGACAGTACACTGTGGTAGCTATGGTGAGCTGTTACAGATAATACTTGCATTTAATAAACAAATTTTGTGAAGGGACTTACCAATATACATCTTCCTAGTGATGTATATCATATTCTGATAACTTTTTAATTCTCACGTGGAGCTCAAAACATTCCCTATAATTTGTGGCCCATAGGTAGATCCCAAAACAATCTGAAAAACTGTTCACTGTCACTATAACTTCACATTGCCAAGAGAAAGTATATGCCGGTTTCTGCAGCCTCTGTAGGGATTAGGTTGTGCTTTCTCCTGGTTCTTCATTCTTTTCCAATCTGGCAGCTGACATTCATGTTATGCACAGTGTGTTTTCCATCTTTTTTTTTTTTGGTGTTTTTTTGCTGAGGCAGGTGAAGGGAGCACTTCATATGCTGTGAGGATTCCGTGTCTGGTGTGGAAAGCTTGCACTCTTCCAAATCTACATCACCACTTGAGTGTAGCAAGAGCAGTGGAAAATGTCCCACCCAAACCCAGCCAAACCAGGCAGGCTTGTGTCCCCTCTGCCAGCCCTGGGTTAATTGTGTCCATCAGACTGGCCAGCAGTGCTGTTCCTTGAAGCTTTATGTACTGCTGACGCAGTGCTTAACTGTAGCACCTCCATTTCCTGCTCCTGCTAGAGACTGACCTTTCAGAAGTATTTATTTATTGAATACTCCGCAGTGTTCCTCTCTTTGGGAAGCTATTTGTTGACCTTCACCAGCAGTGGGGATTTGCAGAGGATGCTCAGTGCAGGAGTTGTAGATAGTCACCTGTATTTGCTGTTCTTTTTGTGTGTACTGTGTGGTTTTTTTCCTTGAAAATGTGATCAAAGCATTACTTTAGGGAAGTAGTTCAAGGAAGAGAGGTAATTGGGGAAGCCATAGTCTTTCCCATAGCCATCCCTTCTCCCTATGAAAACTTGTGCAACATGGGGGGCAGGAGGGCTGTACCAAGGTGCTGACAGGCACTGACTGGAGTTTGTGATGCTCTGACTGTTGGCTCCTACATTTCACGTGTGACAGTAGAGCTGATATCATATTCTCAAGTAAATGGTATCACCGATGTTGGCAGGACACTGTGGCCATGTAAAGTTTAAAATGTAAACCATAATGCAAACGTTTTTAGTTTGTATTTGTTCAGAAAGACTCATAAGCAGGGAAAAGTGAATGGTTGACTGCTGTTGTGGGATGAACTAAAGGCAGTCACGCTGTTGAACAACTGTAACTCAAACTGAACTAGATGAACTAGAGCAGAGTGAGTTGTTAGCAGATTCACCATTGCATGAATGTGCTTTGGCATAATTCAGTTATTTTGATCTGTTTCTAATTTGTCTTATTGCTTTCTTACAGGCAGGCAGAAGTCCTGAAGGCTGACATGACAGGTAATTGCCTTTATTTTACAATTGATCTAGCTTATGAATAATATTTGATTCCTGGTTTTGTTTCCTTTTGTGTTCCTTTTGCTTATCATTCCTAAGAATTTTCTGGAAAGTGTGTGGCCTTGTGTTAAAGACTTGTCCTCTGTATATAAATGAATAAATAATATTTTAACAACTGTGCCCCTTTTGCCTGTACCTAATACATATTTTTGAAGTGGACTTTGAATGTTCTAAACTTGAGGAGATGAAGGTCATGTCTCTACTTCTCTCTGAGACTCCTGCCCAGACTAGCACAGGAACTGCTGTACTTTGGATTAGCCAGGAAAAAAAACCTGTGAGGTTTTAAGGGACCTAGGTGATGGAAATGCTGATCTGAGCACTACCATGTATTGTGAAAGTACAGCCCTGGATGCAGTGAAATGCTATGAGCTGTGATTTAAGCTGTATGTATTAGTGGGAAATGGGAATGGTTTATATTAATGCATCAGCCCTGCAGTACTAGCTTCGCTCATGAACCTTTGCTCAACTGTGCTTGCCACCTTGGTGTAGTGAAAGTAGCAGGCTGCTGTAGTCCCCACAGTAATATTAAAACCACCTGGATCCACCTAACCCAGCAGCAGTGGCTCCACCATCAGCATCAGAATTGTTTCCCTGGGGTGAGGCCCGTCCCTTGTGCTCCTGCAGCCCGAGCCCAGGTGATTGTAGAAGCCATGGGAAATTGGACTCTGTAACTCAATAGTGGGGAGCAGTGTTTGCACTCACCCTCTGGGATGGAGAGCAGATGGCTACTGAAGAATCAGAAAATGGCAAGCATGCAGCAGTACTTGCCCACAGTGTTCTCTAAATACCAACATCGTGTGTCCATGCACTGTCCTATTTAGCACCCCTCCATGAATTTTTTGTCTGCTAATTATTTTCAGGCTACACTGGAAATTTTTTTTAATTCATCCAGTGGCAAGAAATTCTGCAGTTTAATAACTTATGGAGAACCATGTCCTCCTATCTGTTTTGTTTTTTAACTTGCCAGCTGCTAACATTGTTCACATCTAGTTCTGGTTTTCTAGGAGACTCATCAGTTAATCAGTGAGCACTCAATCTTCAACCCATCTGTAGTTCTTGTATTTCACTATTCTGAGGAAATTGATAAAAGCAGGTGTTTGGTGGTGTGTATCTTACACTGAGCTCTATTCTTTCATTTGGTAAATGAGTGAAAAATCAAGAGTAACCCCATAAATTTGTGTGTTACAGAAACCATTGTGGTTCTGGGTTTTTTTCTTTCTTGTTCAGATTCGAAGCTGGGTCCAGCAGAAGTCTGGACGTCCAGACAGGCTCTACAGGACTTATATCAAAAAATGCTAGTGACTGATTTGGAATATGCTTTAGATAAAAAAGTGGAGCAGGACCTGTAAGTACCTCACTGAATTTGTATATATGTATGTAATCTGGGTTGTGGAACAGGAAACTTTTAGGCTTCCAGAAAAGCAATTGTATCCTATGGAATGGTTGTCTTACTTCTTTAAAATGAGAGCTGTGCTGTGGGTGAAGCATGAGAATACACTGCAGAGCTGATGAAGAGTATTAAGTAGGTTAGTGTTTTACCTCTGGCAATTCAGAAGCAGCCATGTCATACAGGATTGGGTTTTGGAGAGCCAGATGGAGGTGGAGAAGCTAAGGAACACCAGTCTGCTCTGCTATCAGGGAAGGGCTGAAGCCTGCATTTTCCAGAAGGGAGGAAATTTGCCTGATGTAATCACCTGGAGCCTTGAACAAAGTCTAACAGGAGCTGAATAGCAGCTGAAGAGCCACGTTTTAAGCCCTGTGAGGTAGAGCTGGGAAGAGCGAGGAATAATCAGGGGAGAACTTCGTGGGTTGCTAATGACACCTTAAGAATCAGGGGAAGATCCAGCTGGGTTTTCTCCATGCCCTGAATCCATTCCTTGTTATTTAAGGTGCAGACATGGGTTGTAATAAGTTGAGTTAACAGAAGCATGTGGTTCTTTCAGCACTGAGGGATGCCAGATGAGTAGGCTGGCTGAGTTGTCCTGTCCATGCTTCCAGTTACTGAGTGGTTTTTAATTCTCATTTCTGTACCACACATCTTGTTTTAGGGAGGGACTTCTATGCTGCCTAAAACAGAACAATTGCAAGCAAGTATTAATGATGTTAGTGTTAGTCATATACATATATATATATGTATATATATACATATATATTAGCTATATATATATCAGGATCTGTTTCCCTAGATATGAGAGGTGAGGAAAAGTGGTTATTTCATATGTAACATCTGTTCTCATCTGAATGTTGCCTGAATTTGAATATTATTCTTGTCTGATGCTATGTAATTAAACAGTTCTTTCCTGTTGCTTATGCCATCTGCATATGACACTTCCAAAGTAAAAAGGAAATGCTTCTTTTATTTTCAGTTGGAATCACGCCTTTAAAAATCAGATCACAACGCTCCAGGGTCAGGCAAAAAACAGAGCAAATCCGAATCGGAGTGAAGTTCAGGCGAACCTTTCTCTGTTTTTAGAGGCAGCTAGTGGCTTCTACACACAGGTGAGTTGCACAAAGCAGAGGATGGGTGGAGGATCACTTTTAGGTAGGTAAAAATCTGGTTTTTTGCCCTTAGCTTAGGAAACTGTTGCTGTATTAGATTGAACAGTGCCCCTCGTTAGCCCTGGTGCTCTCAGCAGGACATGTCTGCAGAGCTGGTGATGGGTTTTCTTTTGACCAGTATTGAGCTGAAACTTCTGTGCATCTGGTAGCTGTTTTGGTGCAATTTAAGTTCCTTTCTAATAGAATCTGCTTTAAAGTCTAAACTCCACTGTTTTGGGTAAGGTCAAAGGTCCATTTCTTACTGTTTTCTGCTGTGACTGCTCAGAGCGATCATAAAGCAGCAGGAAAGGGTAGAATGATACTTCTTTGCGCCATCTCTTGCTTAATGACTGTGCATCTGTTGCCTTCTTGAACTACTTCCTGTATGAATCCTCTTATTAGGTCTAGTGTCCCCTGGCTCTCCAGTCCCTCTTAAAGCCATTTACTCTGTCTCCACAGTGACCCGTGGTGAGGAATTTTGTCTTTTAATTGTAATATCTTACAGAAATGATGGCACAAAAAACCTCAAGCCCAGCAGATGAGTTAATTGATGATTTAATTGTATTCTTGGTTCTTTTTTTCTGTCATTTCTCTAAAAATTCCCATTTGGCTTCTCATTCCTGTGTATGTGTTTGTGGGCCATTGCCTTCATTCCTTTTCATTCACTGTATAGTGAAGGATAAGCAAGGATAATCAGTTTGTTCTTGTTCTTTTACTTGGAACATAAATATGTGCAGAAAACGCAGATGCACAGGATGTGTGTGATGGCATAATGTTTTGTTCCTTGCCCCTTCCTTGTGACTCCTAATACCAGTGATAAGCATTGAGGCTTAAGTCTTTATTTTCGACAAAAATTAGAACAATTAGTTCACTTCTAGAAACTTTTCTTCCCCTAAAGTAAAACTGTATTGTTGACTCCTCTAGGGCTAAGAATCTTTTGCAAGGTTTTCAGTTAATTGCCAAAGGAGTGTGAAATGTATTAATATACTTATTTCTTACTAACATATTTTTGCCCACACTCTTTCCTGTGTTAGATTTCATTAGATTTCAGCTTTAAATTATGGAGAATAAGAGTCAGTGTATGATAATGGCCTTAATAAAAATAACTTGCCTTTCTTTCCTTTTTTCCCTCATTTGGTGTCTGCTTCAACAACATTGTGGTTGCTGAATCCTCTCTTAGTGTTCAGAGTAAACTTTGTCATGACTAATTTAATGTCTTCAGCTTACAGCACTCACAGTTGTACTGAGTAGTATATTTGTACTATATCAATTCCTAGTTGTTGATTCCCGACATCTGCAAGCCCAACCCCAGGCTGCCCGTGTGGCTACCCTTTTTTCCCCTCAGCATTAAAAGCTGCTTATTGGAAGCAGCCAATTTGACAGGCTGTCATGGTTACCAAGGGCTTTCTACCATATACACTGTTTGTGTTGCAAAAGCCTTGTTCTTTCCTGCAGTGGATCAGGGAATTTTACTCTTTCTGAGTTTGACACTGATGTTAACGACATTTTCAGTCTAAAGCCTTGGCTGAGCCACGGTACCTGTTCTCCAGCCATGAAGCCTCCACAAGTGATGTCTTTGAAAGAGAGCATGAATTTTCTTAATTTGGTGTCTTTGAAGATGTCAAGTTGCACTCTTTTATCCTTATTTAATCTGTGAGATCCTCTTGTTTGGGGATTTTTGTCTACTGTATAAAGACAGAGCCAAAGGCAAGGGAGATGTAATACAAACCTCTTGCTGCTGCAAGCAAAAGCATCGTGTTGCATGTTAAGATGTTGATGGTGTGTGTCTCTGTCAGCCATGGGCTTTTTCTGTGTCTTTATGTGGAAGTGCAACCCTGCTGCAGGTCTGTTTTATTTGGAGACAGAGCATGTTCCCAGCTGGGAGAAAGTCTGTCACTTCTTACCTGCATTTTTAACCCTTTAACTTAGCCCAACAAACACTCTTCACTCTCTAGTTACTGTTATTTGCAGAGTATTTGCTGGAGTCTGTTAGGAAAACCTTCAAAAGCACTAATTAGATGGCAGAGTTGAGGTTTCCTTCAATCAACTTTTGAAATATTTGATCAAGTAGCTGATGCCTTGTTCCTTGAAAGAGTCTCACTCTTCATTGGCTTAGCACAAATATTTATTGACAGCTCAGCCACTGAACATTTGTATTGCCTCACGTTGCTTGCAAACTTGGTTATGTTCCAGCTTCCTTCTAAAGTTTAAGTTGGGATAGTGCAATTTCTTATGTTGGAACAAACTGCTTTGAAGGGTCAGGGATATTCCTTTCTATTATTTTCAGAGAACAGTGTCATCAAGGTATGAAACCCAGTGTGTTCCTCTTGACTGTCCTACTGAAAAAACATAACGAACAAAATGACAAAGCAAAACCATAAAACCCAACAGTATCTGTAGACCTTCCATAGTCAATCTCCACTGATAAATCATTGGTGATTTAAATATCATGAGGATTGAGTTGCTTACTGGTTTGGGATGCAGAGTTTTTGCTTACTGGGCAGATGAACACAGTGGACACAATGGAGCTCAATGAATTCCATATGGAAAATGTATTTTAAAGTCTCTCTCTCAGTAACTTGAGCTTGTTCACCTCAAATATGTTTGGCTTATCTGTGGTGAGCACACCTCTGAGTGGTGCTTTGTTAGTTTTGTGACTTATTTTAATGCCTTTCCAGTGCCTGTCTCAAGGTGCTACTGATCCAGCCCCGTTTTTGCAGCTATTACAGGAACTGTGCACAGTTTTTAACGTAGACCTGCCGTGCCGTGTGAAGTCTTCCCAGCTGGGGATCATTAGCAATAAACAGACGCACACCAGCGCCATTGTGAAGCCACAGTCCAGCTCCTGCTCCTACATCTGCCAGCACTGCCTTGTCCACCTGGGAGATATCGGTGAGTTTCAGAAGGAAAGGGCTGGGACGTGGACATCTGTCTGTGTTCTGCTTCCAGAGAGGGATCTGCACACACCATGGCAACTGCTGGAGCAAATGTGCTTCACTTTAGTAGCTAGTTGCTGATTTGTGCCTTTGTTGGTTGCTGCAGGCAGAAAGATCTGGAAAGAAATGCTGTTCAGGCTTTTCTAGTGTATGTTACACCTTAACACATGGAGACAGTTAATCACTGGCTTTCTAGTGATCTGCTGGAGTTTGTCTTGTAGCATTCTAATCATGTTCTAGCTGGTAGGCACAGGGAATTGCTGAAGCTGGTAACTATTATAAAAGCTTGTTGCAGCAGGCTAGCACCCTTCCCCATTCCAGAACACTAACCTCCAATGTACAAGAGCACCAGTTAGAAATCCAGCCTTTCATAAATGGGGTTTCTTTTTTACATTAAGATCAACAGGTTTATTTCTTTCTTGATCTGGGTAAAACTGTGTTGTAGAAAGTTCTCTTTTCACAGGAATCTGCAGTTGCTTTTGGAACAACCTAAAAATAGATATAGTTGGTGATCATGCAAAGAGGGATGAAAACTATTTTTAGTTCTCTGTATGTGGTGTTCTTGTCACTGTTGTCCCTAAGACAGTCTTAGGTCCAAGACAAAACAGCCACCTCAGAATTGAATGTGTCAAGTCTTGGTGCTGTTTGGTGTTTTTCTGATGCGTATTTCTGGAATATTAATGAAATGCTCTTCAGGTAAGTTGCATTTTGTGAAAGTAACCACATGGGAGTGGAATTCTGTGCCTCAACTTGGGTTTTTTTGCTGTTTTCTCAGCTCGCTATAGGAATCAGACCAGCCAGGCAGAGTCTTACTATAGACATGCAGCTCAGCTTGTCCCTTCTAATGGTGAGTCTGGGATACCTTTTCAGTTCATATTTCAGAGGAGGATTTGGGGTATTGTTTTCTTCTGTGGCAGTTGAAAACTTGGGCTTTTACGTAAATACCCCTCCTCAAATTCTCCAAACAACCGTACAACAAAGTCTGACCCATCAAAAAAATCATTTAGATAATGGTTATTTGCATGATCTGTGTTGCTTCCTTTTTGTGCAGATGTAGAAACAAGGAAGGTAATACACAGCTTTACTCCAAGGCTTCACTACTACTATACACTGTTACATTCATACATTATAAAGTACAATTAATGAAAACTTGCTTTATACCAGCATTGGTTTTTTTCTTTTTTTGTTTATGCCCATGTCAATTTATAAAGTTTAGTAGCTAAAATTGTATTTTTCAAGTTGCTGATGTTAGTTCAGGGATCTAGCTTTTTAGCTATTGTTTTCCAGTGCTCCAAAATGTAGGCATGGTGAGAGAAGGATAAATCACTTTTGAGCTAGGCTGCTGAAACCAATAATTCATTTTTTTAACCAGTTGCATTCTAACTGCAAAATTATCTGCATTTTAATCTCCCTAGGCAAAAAAAAGGTGTTGAAAGGGAAGTAAAATTGGGCTAGATTTTGTCCAATAGATGAAGGTAAATCATTGGTGATGAAAGGTTGGTTCTGACAGTATTTTATTATTTAGACAAAATACAACCAAACAAAAACTCAAACCCCAAAAACAAACAAGCAAATAAAACCAAACAGAAACCCCCATACCCAATCCCTCCCCATACAAAGTAAAAAAACCCCCAGAACCAAAACAAAGAAAAACACAAAACCAAAACAACAACAGCAAAACACCCCTGAAACCAAAAAACAAACTAACAAAAAAGAAAATCCAAACAGCTGCTGCACCACAAATTTAGAAGCTCAGAAGCTTTTTGACTGAAGTGGTACAGATCTGAGGCTGGGGTGAAAGAAAGGGTCAGCAGATGGCTCGGAGCCTTGTCTGTTGAAGAACTGAGAACTTTATGCTCCCTTTCCAAGTGACCACACGTACTCTGAAATATAGCATGTTTCCCTTCAGGGCAACTTATTGGACAACTTGTATTTTTCTCCCTTAGGTCAACCTTATAATCAGTTGGCTATCCTAGCTTCCTCCAAAGGAGACCACTTGACCACAATTTTCTACTACTGCAGAAGCATTGCTGTGAAGTTTCCTTTCCCAGCTGCCTCCACTAACCTACAAAAAGCACTTTCTAAAGCACTGGAAAGGTGAGACTAAGAGTAAATTATTGCTACTCACATAAGCTGGAAGAGACTTCTTCTAAAAGTACATGCCTTGCCAGAAGTTACTTGTATTTGACAGTGGAAACAGAAATCCCTCAACCCTTGGCCAGTTAGAGCATCCTCACAAGGTGTATGGAACAAAGAATAGTTTGTGAGGTTCCTGACGGTGATTAGTGAATGCAGGAAATAAGCATATTGTGCCAACACGAAAAGTAGCTTTGCATGGACATTCCTCATTCATTTAGGAATAATTCTGTAATGTTGTGTGCAGCTGTGTGTAATTCCAAAGACTGAATCAGGTGTTTCTATTCTAAATGCAGTCGTGATGAGGTGAAGACTCGATGGAGCGTGTCTGACTTCATCAAGGCATTTATTAAATTTCATGGCCATGTGTACCTGAGTAAGAGCTTGGAGAAGCTGAGCCCTCTTCGAGAAAAGCTGGAAGAACAGTTCAAGGTTAGTTCCAACAACATATTAATTAGTATATTGAGGAAAATATTTTTAGCAGCTGAGTTCTGAAGTCACAGTCCAGTAATAATTCTTTCATATGATAAAATACAGGAAGCTCAAGTAGCTAGTTAGGGAAGGTTTGCATTGCAACTAACACTGGATAGTTCTAGTAACTTCTGCCAAGGTTAGGGTTTTTTCCCATTTGACACATGCTCCATTGTTGGTGGAGATACAGGAGAAATCAGTGACCATTGTTGATTCTCTGCTCTTTAACCTGGATGATTCTTGGATACCTGTGAAAAGCACTTGATTCATCTGTGAAGTCTTGGCTTGGTGGCCTGAGGAATTTTGAGAGCTTCGTTTTTTGGATGGTTTTCATTCACTCCCAGTGGTTATTAAGACTGCTTTTAATCTGCCTAGGAAAACTCGACTCTCCTGTTAGCAGTTTGCCCTTAAAAAGTATCCCATGCAACCTTAATTTATGCAGACTAGAACCATGCAGAACATGTTTCCCATGGAAAATCTGTGAGTCCCATTGATTGCATACCCAGCTCATTATATTGGACAATAGAGCAAAGATCAAAACAAAAGACTTTTGTAAGGTATTTATGCAAAGTAGTACCATTTCAGAGAGGACATTGTGTTAACTGGTAAATGCCTTTTGGAAACTGCTCTGCTTCAGTTTCCTCATTTGTAGAAAAGAAGCAGTAAAGATGGATGTTCAGCAGAAGAGTGGATGCTTTTCAAAAATAGGAAAGGGGAGCATGGTCTGAGCAATATAAAAAATCACAAATGTTCTTTACAGTGTCCTTTTACATTTTTTGTCTTCAATTGTGCTGCTACAGTAAGGTTCACACTGTCTTTAAAATAAATTTAATAAACCACAGAACTTGATATGAATTAACTTCCAATGTGGGCTGCTCCAGCCCTGGCAGTTAATGTTGTTTCAAAATGAAGTAATTGTATCTCTCTTTCTGTGTGTGTTGCTGGCTGTTGAACCAGTACTGCTTTTTCCACAGTGCTTATAATCAATAATTGTGAGCATTGCTCAGGCATGTGGAACATTCTTCATTTTCTGAACTGATCCAGGGTGTTAAAACAGCTAATTGAGCCCTGCTTTGTTGCTTAGATTACCTTTCTTGGTTTATATTATGCAACATAAGGCCTAATTTACGATAGAGCAACTCTTCTGGCTTCCATGAGTTGAATGTGGATGTGAAGGTGGCTATATGGTAGTGAATCAGTTTAACTTTGTGGCTGATTTTAACTCTGAGGAGAGCAGTTGCAGGGTTGGGAGCGTTCACTCGGGCCTTGGGTGCTGGCAGGTCTGTCAGTCTCAGTTGTCAGATGTACAGTGCTTTGTGCCGTAATTGAGAGAGTCAAGGGTGAACATGGAGTGCTTACACTAGTTAATCTACCTGCTTCTCTGATTGTTGTGTCTGAGATTCAGGATAGCTCCTTTTTTTCCTCACAAAAAGCCTTGAAGTTTCTTTTCCTGTCCTGAGAAAGGTGTCTTTTCCAGTATAGTTACTGAAAGGCATTCGTAAATAGCTCTCACTGTTTTAGTCCTCCAGGGCATTCCGTGACCCATGAAATCAGGTGTGGAATTAGTCTTTAATGCATAACCATGCAGTAGTTAAATTTTCCTGGGGTGTTTTTTAAAATGTCACCTTCTCCATGCTGGGTCTTTGACAGGCAGACAAGGGCAGTGGATCTATGGGCCTTTGCAGCATTGTCAGTGTACATTCAAAGTTGCACGTGCTCTGGAAGAGACCCATATGTAAAGGGGATGTTGATTTATTGTGTGTCTGAGCTGGTGTACAAGCAAAAAGCTTGTGCTTAACAGTGGGCACCTGCCCAAGTCCTCCTGGGAAGCCCAGTGCTGTGCTAGGAGGGGTGATCTGAAAATAAAATCCCGAATGAATGTTGCCTAAGGGCAGAAGCATTAGTCAAGCAGTGAAGGATCAACAAGTATCCTTTCAAGCATGGGCTTTGCCATCTAAAAATGTATATACCCTGTGTCTTTGTTGCAGAGGTTATTGTTCCAGAAAGCCTTCAACTCTCAGCAGTTAGTCCATATTACTGTGATCAACCTGTTCCAACTGCACCACCTGCGAGACTTCAGTAATGAAACGGAACAGCACAGCTACAGCCAGGATGAGCAGCTCTGCTGGACACAGCTCCTGGCTCTCTTTAGTAAGTGTGGGAGCTAATTGATTTTTATAGTTCTCTTGATTTTAACGTGGAATCCATTAGTAATTTCCTCTCAGGATCTAGCTTAATGGCTGTGTGAGGTAAGTGCCGAGAATAGACATTAGGGAGAAAGTTGAGAGAGATGATGGTCACACAAGATAATTGATGTCAGCAGTGCTGACTAACACTGGATTTCTGTGTCTGGACTTACTCTATTTGAAGCTTTACAGAACTCTGCATAATTTTCCTGGTTCTGAAAGAACATTTTAACTTGGGCGCAAAACTGGATCCAACTTGGTGGTGAGTAGTACCCCTCTTGGAGGGCTTCTCCCCAGTTGGCTGCATACAGTTGGATTTGCTTTGAATGGAACTGGTTCTGATTCAACAGGACTGAAGTTGAAGTTTAGTCAGCCAGGACCTCAGCTCCTTCTGTGCTTTTGGTAATATCAACCAGGAGCTAAGTGGGGGTGCAGAGCATTTTAGACTCTAGTCACATAATGCTGATTTGCTTAACCTGATAGAGCCTGTGGTCAGCTTGGCCTTGTTAGTCAACACCTAAATTTTTGAATAGCTGGATTTCTCCAAATTCCAGCCTGGAGTTGATTCTGAAGGCATCATGGTGTGGTTACTCTTTCTCAGCCTGTATGCCCTAAAGGGTCTGGGCTGGGTGCCTGCCTGCAGAACTCCAGTGCATTTGTGTGCCTGCTGATTGAAGTGAATAAAGTGCCAGTAGGTAGTTGAGTTGATAATTCCTAATAAATAGGTGAGTGAATATTTCTGCACTGGGCTTGTCTCACCTGGTTTTTTTTAACTTATCAAAATGACTTGCCCTGACAGTTGAAGGGATATAAGATACCAAGATTCTGCTGCATAGTACAAATCTATTAAAAAGCCCTGCATTGTGATCTGTTGGTGGATTGTTTCATATGAGGTAGTGGGGTTGCCTTATTCTAGAGAACTAGCTCTTTGAATAGGGGTTTATGGGGGGGTGGGGGATATATTTGATTAGGTTATTTGGTCAACTTTGAAGCGTCATTCCCACATTGTGGAGTTTTTTTCTTTTGCTTTTTCCTCTTACTCTGTTTGTAGTGTCGTTTCTTGGAGTTTTGTGCAAGTGTCCTTTACAAAACGACTACCAGGAGGACTCTGGGGCTGCATATCCTCTTCCAGCTGTGAAGGTTTCGATGGACTGGCTGAAACTTAGGCCCAGTGTTTTCCAGGAGGCAGTGGTTGATGAAAGGCGGTAGTGAGTGTTAATCTTTCTCTTGATACATTTTGTTGCATGAAGGTCCTAATTACTGTTGTTCCACAAATTAGTCATGTGAAAAGTGTTCATATAACTCATCTTTACAGATACCAAAATGATAGAAGGTGTATGTGCTAAAAAGTTCATAAAGCAAAACATGAGACTTGTTGGTTACATGAGCAAATTGACTCTTAATTTGCTCTAGGTTTGCTGTCAGTTTTTAAGATTGGGGGATCTATTTTATAATGTCCAGTTTCAGCATAACTACTGAGTGTTCCCATAGTCTAATCTAGTATAATGATTTCTCAGATTACTGGGGAAGCAGCAGGAGAATACTTGCTTTAATATCATGCACTAAACCATCACTTGGGCAGTGCTGGAATGTAGTCACCCAGGAATTAAATTCAGTTTAGTAGAGGGGCTCTTTAAATGTCAGTGCAGGCGTAACTGTTCTGGACTGTTGATCTGATTTTTCACTTCTGTCACTTAACCTCATAAATTAAGACTTAAATTGTTCAAAACTCACTTTTTTTTTAATAGTCTGTTAACTTTTCATGAATTACCATGATTCAATAGAGTGCTTCTGTAAGGTGATTCTTAGGATCAGAGTGACTGTTACTGACACAGCTAGATGAGTATTGTTCCTAAGATGGGCACTCCAAGGACAGCAGTGTGATATATGGGGAACAGGAGGCCTATAACTTTGGTTTCTTAAGTAAAACACAAAAAAATCCCAAAAAAACCCTCAGAGTTTTAGGAGCTTAAAGCACAGAATTCCTAAAGGCAAGATTAAGGAAAAGAGTTCAGAAATGGTTTTGAGATGGTGATAACTATTGCCATGTGCACATCCTGAAGGCTTATGCCTGTGTTTTAATAGGCAAGATACCTACTTGATATCAAGTAGTCCTTGCAGAGAGGACATGCAGGTAATTTATGGAGTAAATGGCTTTAACCTGAAAAAGGGTAGATTTAGATAGTATGCTAGAAAGAAATCCTTCCCTGTGAGGGTGGTGAGGCCCTGGCACAGGCTGCCCAGGGAAGCTGTGGCTGCCCCATCCCTGGGAGTGTCCAAGGCCAGATTGGACGTGGCTTGGAGCAACCTGGAGTAGTGGAAGCTGTCCCTTCCCATGGTATAGGGTGTGGGAGGTCTCTTCCAGCCCAAACCATTCTGGGATCCTCTGAAGGAACCCGTTTTCTGGACAACATATTATTGACTTTACTTGCCTCACTGAAGACCTCTGGGGTGTTTTTTCCTTCTTCTGTCTCTTGTCAGTCATGGGGTGGAGCTGTTGCTCAGTGTAGTGTAGAGAATAATCATGAAAATCATGCTGCCAGTACCCACAGCCATGCAGGAAAGCAGCTGAGGATGTACAGTGCTGTTAGGGACACGGTGCATTCTCAAGGCCACCCGCTGGATGATGGCTGAAAGCCTTGCTGAGGAGGAACAACACATTCATTTCTCCCACACTGAGCACAGTGGGCATCCTGAAGTAGTTTTCTCTTGATTCCATGGTGCCCATCAGTAAAGCAAAAGGATTTTTGGACTTTTGGGTGGGAGCTTTTAACGAGCAGGAGGAAGCAGCCTAGTGGTAGCAGTTACATGTTAACCACCTCTGCAGTGATCAATGTGATTTTAAAATTATTTGCTCCAGGGCCTTTGGGAAGAATTTCCAGTCATTGCTTGTACTGCGTATTGTGAGGGCAAGGCAGGGGACTGCAAGTTCACCTCTAGTTTAATGGTCTTACTCAGTGCAGCCCTTACTTAGTCTCTTTCCTTGGTGGTGAATGTTCCAGCACTACTGTACAGTGTTCTTGTTCACGGAGGAGAAGTACTTTTGCACAGCAGTGTCTTGACAAGTTATTTTGCTGCCTAAACTGATTCATTGACTGTGCCTTGAGAACCATCAGGTGTGGACTGGAAAGCATGAATTGCAGACAGGTGCTCACAGCACTTGCTCATGCTCTAGGTTTATCTGGTTAAATTCACAGTGGGCTCTTCGGCCTGCTGGGTAATGAACACTGTGCTGTGAGCCTGGCTTCCTTAGAAACTTTAGGTTGGCTTTTTAGTAATAGTAGTTCTTTCAAGAAAACGTTCTTTTCACTGACACTTTGCGAGAAAATTTTCTTGGGAATCAGAGGATTAATGTAAACTGTGATGGTAACAGCATTCAGTGTTTTTTTGGTAAAGCAAACACATCCCAGGTTTTGCAGTTTTCACTTAGGGTTTGCCTGTTTTCTAATTTGTAGCATATGGCCGTGGCTGATCTCTCTTCTAAATAGTTTCCAGCCTCATGAAGAAGATCTATCCAGTAATAACGGTAAGGACGCTTGTAGTCTGTGCTGTAAAGAACTGGGAAAAACAATGTTTTTCCTGCTGATGTGGGGAAATACAGTTGAAGAGCAAATAAGGAAGCAAGTTGTCTTCTTGTATTAGGTCACATGAATACTTTGCAAATGTTGCTTTCTTGTGCTGAGCAGACTTTGTTCTGCTTTATCATTCCTGAATTCCTCAGTTTGCTGGGTGGACCAGTTAACAGAAGGCTTCAGTATGTATAGAGACCGTGCTGAAGCATCTGCTGCGATAGTGTGCTCAATGCTTTCATGCTTTCCTTATGCTTTTTGCTGTCTTTTTGTCAGCAACCCCCCTTCCAGAAGAATTTGAGTTGCAAGGATTCCTGGCTCTGAGACCCTCGTTAAGGTGGGTGACAGCTGAAGGGTCCTGCACCCTTGCTGACATCATGACTTTGACAGACAGTTCCCTACCAATATCTTATTTATGAATATTTACTGCTGTATAGATTGATATTGGTCTCTTCAAAACAACTGCAATGGACAGTGTAGCCCTAAGAAATTCTTGAGGTTAAAATACTACTCATGACCTCATTGAACCTCTTTAATGTAGATGCATCTTACCAGATGAGAATTACATCTGTAAATCAGGTATCTCTTAATAGCCATGTTTTGAATAATACCTGGTGAAAGTTCACAGCTTTTAATAGAGCAATGCTGTCACATTGGCTTGCTAGAGAAATAGCATATTGCAGAGGGTAACTGTGTAATTATTATTCACTCTTCTGTGTCAATACTAGGAACTTGGATTTTTCCAAAGGCCACCAGGCAATTACAGGGGATAAAGAAGGGCAGCAACGTCGGATACGGCAGCAGCGCCTGATCTTCACGGGCAAATGGATTGCTGATAACCAGCCAAGGTAATTGCAAGTACTTTGAGTATCCCATGCTGCTGGAAGCTGAGGTGACACAGGTGTCAGTGTGGAATGTTATTTTTCTCTCTGTTCAACACAGCATTAGCTGTAACGTGAGCGCAAGATGCTGACAGCACTAATAACATGTTCTGTGGATCAGCAAGCCGGTCCTTCACAGACTGATTATGATAAGTAATGTAGTTTGCTTTTCAAATCCTTCCTGTCTTTTTTAGGTTGATTCAATGTGAAAACGAGGTAGGAAAGCTGTTGTTTGTGACAGAAATCCCAGAGCTCCTACTGGAGGACCCTAGTGAAGCCAAAGAGAGTCTCGCCTTGCAGGACACATCCATGGCAGAGCCACTCTGTGCCGATGGGAGCCCTGGACTCAAATCAGTGCTGTGCTCTGGCAGAAGCCTGAACAACAGCTGTGATGCAGGAGAAAAACCAATGGTCACCTTCAAAGAAAACATCAAGCCTCGGGAGATGAATAGAGAACAAGGGCGCATCTACTCTCCGAAGGACATAGCGAGGGAGAGACGGGACTTTAGCAAAGGAATAGTAGCAAATAAGAGTGATGGGAAGAAAGATAACAATAAAAGAAAGAACGAGACCAAGAAATGTGGCTTGGATAAGATGCAGGAAGCAGGAAAGCAGAATGTTGCAGTTCAGGTAAGCCTTTAGCTCAGAGGGATACTGTGTCTGAGACTGTGCCATGTTGTGTCAGGGCAGTCACTGATCGTGTAGAGTATGGTAGAGCTGAGGTCTCGCTGTGGGCCCTGCAGCTAATGTTCAAAAATGTAAAACATTTCTACCTCAAAGACCAGACAGTGGTGATCTTTGGATCTCGTTGCTTTTCCTTGGTGCTATCCCAAAAAGAGAGAGGGGAAAAGAGAATGCAGTGAAAGGTGATTTTGCTATAACTGTCTTAAAAACCAGATCTTTACCCATTCCACAAATTATTCAGGCAATTCACATGGCCAAGTTGTAGTCATGCTCTTGCCATTCTGGGGTCTGTTGTGAAAGAACTGAGTACTCTGCATTTTCACTTTGGTTGACTGGTGCACATTCAACAAACTGAACATGTCACGAAAGCATCAGATTGCATATATGTGAAGTAAGATCTTCTGTACTGTGGGTGCAGTCAGGTATCGCTGTGTTGTAAGGAAAGTCACTCTGCTCTTAAATCGTTGATCTGTGCTCAGGCACTTGCTCAAAATGGTTTGTTTTCACATCAGCTTCTCTTTATTGGTTATATTTTTTAGGGGCATGCTTTCTTAATCTATTTCTTTGAGTATTGCATACAAAGATATATCAAGTAAACAGTGAATTTGCTGGTCTGACTTCCACTGAGTCATAGTAAATGAGGGTAGAGAGTTTCAGGGCTGATCTGATCTGTACCTGGACAATTTGGCTGCATCTCAGTTCTTCCCTGATGATGACTGGAACTGTTCAGTGATAGTGATGGAGATTTCTATTATTTTCCTAGAGAAACTGTGTTAGTTCTTCACTGTTCTTGCAAGTGTAAATTATTTCCTAATGCACTCTATGTCCCTTGCCTCTGTGTAAGCCCATTACTGCTGCCCAGGACAGGTCTGCAGAATAACTCTTCCTCTTTGCAGCTGCTCCAAAGGCCTGTGCAATTGAGGTCCTTTCCCTAGGCTAGACAAACCATCTCTTTCAGTCTTAACAGCTTGTGTTGTTTAGGAGCCTTGGATTATTCTCCTTGTTTTCCTCCTGATGACCTGTTGGTAAACATAATGGTTATGAAATGGAATGTCTGAACTGGCAGCATTATTCAGTTGGTTTTGCAGGGGAGCCATACCATGGGATACAAAGGGTTTCTGTAAAGGCTACAGAAACCAGGGGACAGTTGTTCATCAGTGGCAGAACATGATTCTGGTATCTGAAAACCAACGTAGGTGAGTTAGAGTAGCAAGATTTTTCTTTATTTGTCGAATGCATCTGAAATGTGGTTGTAGGTCTGAGCATAACTCCCAGTTTTGATCTTTGTGCCCCTGTCTTGCAAAAGAAGGACTTCAGGTGGATAAAAACCTAGCAGATCTGAGTATTACGTGTAGCTGGACAGGGACAATTGGATAGGGACAATAGCTTATTTATCAGAAATTTGCTTGACTTAGTCTTAAGATACAACAAACCCAGCTTGTAGCGGAATCTTCTCTGATGTTGTTGGTCATTCTTTTTCCCTTCTTGAATAGAAAGTAATTTTCACTTTTTAACTCTATCAGCTGTATTTATGGCAACAAGTCCAGTGAAATGCTTTTTGTGTTTGTATAATTTGGTGATCTTGCCTATGCAGACCTGCTCCAGAATAGAGGGAGGGCTTGATTCTCCCCACATTGAGAAACCAGTGTAGGTTTCATACCAGTTGGTAGACTGTTTGTGTTCTGCTTTGACACACCTGTTTCAGGCTTTATCTCCTACACAGTTCATTGCCTTCAAAAGCTTAAATGCTGCAGCTCCTACTTGACAGAAATGTGAAGAATGTGGTACAGAAGTGATCAGTCCTGCTTTGCAGATACATGGGAAACTTGCATGCTCAGGCAGGATGTGATCTGGGTTGAAGCTCTGCTCTCCAGGGAAGATAATGTTAGGTGCCAAGGAAGTTCAGTGTAGACTCACTCAAAGTGTAGCATACTCTTACGAGGTCCCTGTGATAAAATGGTGCCTCTTTCAAGTAGTGTGTAGGCACACTTAGGGCTATTGTAAGGGTAAATATTTGGTAGCATTGACACTTCTGAGGTGATATCAAGTAGAAGCAAGAAAGAAACTGAAATTTGTCTTGATTAATCAGTTTCAGTGATTTAAGTTTTTATGAAGTTATCTGTAAATCATGCAGGGGGCCTTTTGGAAGCCATCCTCTGGAAGTGTGTTGTAGCATCCTTGAGTTTTTGATGGACAGAGCTTGAGTTTTAAAAGGCCATGGCAGGAAGAGTGTCTTTGAATTCTCCAGCATTTCCGTAAAAGAATGCATAGTTCTTGATATGGGCTATAAAAATGTTTGGCTTTATGTGGAGGAAAAAGGGATAGCACAATATAAATTAAATATGCTGAATGTGATGGAGGGTGAAGAGGTGTGGCATGAGCAAGGGCCCACATTGTTTGTGGTGTTTAGCATCAGCCAGAACCTTGGGGTGGAGTTCCCTCCAGACTTTCTCTAGTGGGAAATGAAAAATCAACCCAAACCTCCCAGTTTACAAATGCTGAAAGAACCCTACACTCCCATAATTTCTAAATGGGGAAATTCAATTTGAAAAAGAACTTAAGAAAGGATTTGAATGCATCTATCCCTTTACTACTGTAATTTGGCAGAAAACAACTGTCCTGTAACTCCTTTCAACTCAACAGCACTAAATGTCTAAATAAACCCCACACAGTTTTGGTTTCTTTGGTTTGGATTTTTTTAAATTTGGTCCCTGATACAACCCTTTCTTTCACTCACCTTTGAGGCTTGGTGTCAGGTCTGCTCCTGGGCCCTTTCTGTATTGCCCAGGTTCCTTGCTTGCTGTCTTTTTCCTGCCTGCTCCATCTTGCATTCCAGGCAGTTCTGCCGAGCTGAACAGAAAGGGAAAGTAGTCTTCCCCTCTGTCTTCCTCCCCAGGAAGACCCAGACCGCGGCAGACTCAGAATCAGGTAAACATTACATTACATTCTTCTCTCTGCCTTTAACTGGTGCAGCTCTTTTAACAGAATATCCCGCAGTTACACAGTAAACTGAATGAGGCGAAGCATTTCTGCTGTTTGTCTTGTATGCTCTGGGTCAAAAGAATTCCGTAGTGTGGAGGAGTTTGTGCATATACATCACCATATGGATTAGGCTGAGAGAATTCCCCAGGAAGAATGTGGCAGTGTTTGTTTTTTAAGGTACTGCAGGTAAGTAGCATGGCTTAGGTTGGAGTACCCTAGGAGAAGCATAGTAGCATCTGCACCTTCTGTTTTTAAACACTGCAGGTGAGCAGCATGGTAAGTTCCTTGGATGGTGTGAGGTACTATGTCTGCTTCTCACTCTCATGCTAGAGAAGGAGCTTCTTGCATCTCTGAGTAAATATACTTGAGCGCTTTTGTGAGGCGAGAAGTGCTTGAGGACATGCAGGGTAACCTGCCTGAGGTCACTGAGGAGGGTTCCTGTGCTCCAAACTTCTCCCAGTTACTTAGGGAAAAGAAAATAACCACTCAGACAATCTGAGAGCTTAATTTTTGCCTTGAGAGATGATATGATTAATGTGGACATTTAGGAAAAGTGATTTAATTTCTTCATCCTTTCTTTTGCATCAGGTGAAATCCCAGACGGAGATGAGGAAGACTCCAGTATCAGAAGCCAGGAAAACACCTGTAACTCAGACTCCGAGTCAGGCCAGCAGTTCCCAGTTCATCCCTATTCATCACCCAGGAGCCTTTCCTCCCCTTCCTAGCCGGCCAGGTAATTTGCATCGTTCTTTTGAAGTGTGATTTATTGTTGACTGTGAGGAAAATCCTGTAGTAGTGGTTGGTACTGCCTCTGAAGGCAGGGGCTCTGTTAATGAACATGGATTTTCCTGTTGAACATATTATCAAGTACTAAAGAAGCGGAATAGCAGAATTGAAATGAGATAAATAAGATACCTTATGCTTTGGAATTGAGGTCTGTCATGAAATCTGCCACCTGCCTTCTGGTTTAGTGGGTGTGGGATTGAGGAACTTCACACTAGGCTCTTCTGTAGTTAGTCTGAATGTGGCAAAGCTTTCTGCTAGCACTGCTTCTGAAGCATTCCCTATGCTTCAGACTCCATTGCAAAAGATCAATCACAATGCTTGCTTTAAAACTTTGGTAGTGGTGCTCATGTTTGAAACTGTAATTTGTGTGGTCTTACTTGCTACTGTTGCTGCACTGCATGTCCCATTTTGCTGTGGAGTCTGCCTGTTGTAGCTTGCTATTCATGTTTGCTCATGGAGTAACTGGAAGCTGTATCTTCCCTGTGCTTGTTACACGGAGCTCTCAATATAAGACAGAGGGGCATCTTTCCTGTCTCAAAGTCAGCATAAAATCTGGCCTGTGAGACACAGAGTTAAAGCTTGCCTTCCAAACCTGGCTTTTCAGTGTGAACTACAGGGAAGGAATTGATCTTACAGATATGAGGATTTGTCTGGTTACCATCTGTCTCTCTCTAAATGGATACAGAGACTGGTGGTGCTCTGTGAGGAGGTAGTACTTACTGGATTGATTGCTTCTGTTTGTTCCTGCAGAAGTTTAGTCCCTGAATATGTGCTTGAAGGGGAGGAAACTCGGGGGTTAAAGCATCAAAAACCCCAGAGCAAGGAAGGAAAAAGGTAGTGGGGGTCAAAAAAAGCAGGAAGACTGGGGGGCAGGAGATACCATTCAGGGATGTGGAAACATACAACCCTCAGATACTGCCATAGCTGACCACTGTCAGTGCCTGGAATATTGCAAGACTCCAGATTCAGTACAAACTCCCTGTGTGATCACAGCCATGCACATGCCAAGGTGAGGAAGGACACTGTAGTGCATGTGTGCAGACTGGTGCCCCCGTTTCCTAAATGAACAGCATAGGAAGAGAAACCCCACTAAAAGTTTTCTGGAGGGAGCTGTCTGCTCTGCCAAACTGTGATTAAAGGTGAATTTTAATCTTTTCCAGGATTTCCTCCTCCAACCTATGTTGTCCCCCCTCCTGTGGCTTTCTCCATGAGCACGGGGTACACCTTCCCAGGTGGTGTTTCTGTTCCAGGAACCTTCCTCCAGCCCACAGCTCACTCACCTGCAGGAAGCCAGGTGCAAGGTGGGAAACAGTCCCACATTCCTTACAGCCAGCAACGGCCCTCTGGACCAGGGCCAATGACCCAGGGACCTCAGCAAACACCACCTCCTTCCCAGCAACCCCTCTCATCTTTACCAACTCAGACAACAGCACAGTCCACAAGCCAGTTACAGGTCCAAGCTCTGGCCCAGCAGCAACAGTCCCCCACGAAAGCTGTGCAGGGCCTGGGGAAGAGCCCACCACACCACTCTGGATTCCAGCAGGTAAACTTGGCCTGTGCTACATGCTGGGCTTTATTTAAAAATACATGGCCAACGCTCAAGGTTGTCTTCCTGGATTACCCTTCAAAATTGTTATTAAAGAATTAATTTTTTGATTGTGACCTTCTGGGCAAATTTGAAAATGAGCTGAAGTTTGGTGGGTCTGAGCATATGATGCTATAACTGAAAGGAAGGTATGTACCTGAATGGTATGTCTTTTCTGCTATCTATTTGCTGTGTGTTTCTGATACAGACAAGGTATGGAGGTGGTATTTCTGTCTCAGGCCTTTCTAGTTTTCTTGTGTGAGTGGTGAGGACTGAGTATGAACCTCCACCTGCACTCTCCTTTTGGCAAACTGGTTGCAGTGTCAGTTCCCTTACAGGTCTTAGTTCTTTTCTCACCTTGTGCTGGGGAAAATCTCCCTTCTGGCAGATCTGGACCCAATGGTGAGACCCTCCTTGTGTTCTGGGCAGCAAAATGCTGGCTCAGTACCTTACTAAATGTTTCGTTTGTAGGCTTTTGGATTGTAAGGTACTGGATTAGAGTAACGATTATACTTGGCTGTTGGTTTAAAGAGTATTAGATGCCTATGGAAATTGCTTTTGTGTATAACACAGACATTCCACAAACATTCAGATTTGCTATCACCTTTGAGCCAGGCTGACAGCTTGGATGGAGTTAGGCATTCAGGTAACATGAATTGTTCCTCCCCACTGGTGAAATCCTGTATCTCTGCCTCAGTATCCACAGACAGACTCATCGAAGCAGCTCTGGAACCCCCCTCAAGTCCAAGGCTCCCTGGGGAAGATCATGCCTGTAAAGCAGCCCTATTACCTGCAGGCCCAGGACCCTCTCAAACTCTTTGAACAGTCATTACAGCCTCCTGTGATGCAACAGCAACCTCTGGAGAAAAAAATGAAGTCTTTCCCAATGGAGCCCTATAACCAGAACCTGTCAGAAGTCAAGGTGCCAGAATATTACTGGGACTCTTCCTATGGCATGACTGACAACAGGGTGATGACCCAGCAGTCAAACATGGACCGCAGGGGGAAGCGGCAGGGAGTCTTCCGCTCTGAGCAGGATGCTGTTTCCAGGATGACCTTTGAGGTAAGATCCATGCTACAAGTGGGGAAAACCAAGGCTCTGGTATTCCTGGCAACTCTTGGCATTTCCCTGTTTCAAGAATGCCCTGTGGTCCCAAGTAGATTAATGTGAGCTTGTTTAGAAGAGACCTGAGTGTCAGTACCTGGGATTCCAGCACAAAGGGATGAACTCCCCATTTTAGTAGGCTCTATGTGGGATCAGTCTCTTGAAGATTTGGTTTCAAATAGATGTATGTCTTGTTCAGTGTGGATTGGTGGATGTAACATCCATCTCTGCGCTGTGTCTGCCAGGTCAAGAAGCAAAGCAGCTGATAGTTTTGGAGAAAATTCTTGTCTGGCAACTGATGAAAACCATAAAACCCATGCAAATAATTGCAGTTGAATTATTATACTTCAGGTGAATTCCTAACACTGCTATAGTGAATTGAATGGCTGAGTCTATAATAGGTTGAGCAATCAAGGGTGATAGCAGCAGTCTTGTCTTGGATTTTTCGTTTGTTTGTTTGTCCTGGAAATCCCACCACACTGAGGGACCTCCCAATTGCAGTAATGGAATACTTTACTTCTGTTCATGCAGTCGTGCTTCATGTTGCTGTTTATAAACCCACCAACATCTGCTATTTATTAACAGCCCTGGAGTCGTCTGGGAGTGCTTTCAGTGATGTTTATAAGGAGGTTTAAACAGAGGCCTTTTAAACCTTTGGTTGGGTGTGCCTCTGTAAATGCACTCAGGACATGGAGAAGGTCAGCTGAGATCACTTGGCTCATCCTTCCGAGAGAAAGGCCAGGCAGTGTACAGGAGTCTGCCCCTACCTTGATATCTGGTTGTGGTTTTTAGATGGAGATGGGGTCAAAGCCTCCTCCTCGCTCCTAAAATGGAAACCTTGCCGAGGTGCCAGCATATTGTGCTACAGAGAGAAGCTGTGCCCTGTGATGCTCGTGCTTTAAGCGTACCTCACATAAGTCAAGATGCCCAGTCTGACCAGCACTTTGCGGATTTTACTGGCTCAGGGGGCTGGTCAGCTGTGCGTTGGCCTAGCAGCAATCACCAGTGGAAATAAGTCTCATAGGATTTAAACTCCACAAATAGGAAAAAAAAGAAGATGCAAACATAATTCTATTTGAAACCTAAATTACTCACAGGTCAGCTGTAGAAGAATGATTGTAAGATTTTGTTTGTTGTCCTTGCATGTGGAAACAGGTTCAGTATGTAGCATGGATGCAAGGGGAAGCACACACTCCACTAATTAAAGCTCTCTGCTGGCAGTTTGATGTGTGGTGCTCTCCCAGTGTGCATTTGGCCATGTCACTGGTGGTTGTTTCTGCTCAGAGTTCTCTCTGTGTGTGCCTCAGCACCATTCTCACCTCACCCTCTGCATGCTGCCTTCTGCTTTCCTCTTGCTGTTCTCTCTCCTGCTCTGTCTGTTCTTTATGCCTTCTGTTGTCTCACTGTGCTCATTTCTGTCACTAGGACCCCAAGAGCTCCCCTCTGCTTCCTCCGGACCTGTTAAAGAGTCTAGCTGCCTTGGAGGAGGAGGAAGAGCTGATTTTCTCTAATCCTCCTGATCTTTACCCAGCTCTGCTGGGGCCTCTCGCCTCTCTTCCTGGACGAAGCCTCTTTGTATGTATTTGATGTAATACTGCTGCTTCTCACTCCTAACTGGCATCTCTTTCTTCTGTGAAGTTATAAGATGTGAAATTCCTTTCTCTCCTCCATCCCTCCTGTCCACCTCCCTGCCCCACCTTTGACCTAGTTTTCACTGAGGCCCGTGATATGGCTTTTGGGCCTCATCCAAGCCTGCTACAGGAATCAGAAAAACTGGGGTTTTTGTAAGTACAGTCCACAGGAGAGGTGTTGATGCATCATGATGCATCATTTTAATGCACCAGCTGTTCTACAGTTGTATGGGCTTAGTACTAAAAGGCAGAGGGTGGGTGGGCATCAAATGGGCTGGGGGGGGTGGGCATCAAAACAAGGATGTAGTGACAGGACAAGGGGGAATGGCTTCAAACTGACAGACAATAGATTTAGATGAGATACTAGGAAGAAAATCTTCCCTGTGAGGATGGTGAGAAGCTGTGGCTGCCTCATCCCTGGGAGTGTCCAAGGCCGGGTTGGATGAGGCTTGAAGCAACCTGGGATAGTGGAAGATATCCCTAGGCAGTGGGGTGGAATGAGATGAGTTTTAATGTGTCTTCCAGCCTAGGCCATTCTACAGTTCTGTGATATGATTCTGTGATTATAATCTGCTTATAAAAATTCCATAGAGGCAGGGTCATGCCTGCCCTATTCAATGCAGATGAGATTTAAAAAAGAGAAAGATGGCTTTGGAAGAAAATAGCAATTAACTGGATAAATACATAGTGACTTGTACAGAAACAATAGTCATTTTTGACAGAGGGCTTTTTTTCCTATATTTTTTGTATTAAAACCTTCCTAGTTCACTAGGTGGGGGGTCTCAGAGCTGTTGAATTTTTAAATTGCCTCTGAAAGTGCAGTGTGCCTTTCTACTATGGCTACAAGGGTCTTCATTAAATCATACTCATTCAGATTAGTAGCTGTAACAAAGAATTATTTGTGCCTCTACTCAAAATCTCTGATTAACTCTCTTCCTCAGTTATTTTACCTGCCATCCCAAGGAGCCAGTTGCAAAACAGACATTCATTTCTGTCTCATCAGATAACTTTGCTAAGAAACTAATAGCTGCTGCTTCAGCAGCTTCCTTTGAAGCTCCTACTGTTGTGTCTGCTGACAAAAGAAAGGAAGTCCTTTGCTGTGCGAGCCATGTGAATATGCAGAGTGGGAATTTTGTCTGTGTTTTAAAACGTGCTTTCAAAGTAAGGAGCTGTCACTTTGAAAGCCTAACAAGCTAGGGGCCACTTGCCAAGAAAATAGGCTGTTCGTCTTAACTTGACAGGATGAAAGCAGAGATATTCCAGATACTGTGACTGTGTTAAAGACAGAGGGATGCTAGTTCAGGTTTTTGTTGTCTGAATAATAAATTTAAAAACATATGACATGCTGAGCTGGTGAGAGTGCAAGAGGGAGTTTATTTGTAACAAGACTACAGCTTTCATTTTGGTTCACACATGTTTTTACTTACAGTTTTACTAATTCTGTGGCTTGGTGATCCAGATCCTAAATTTGGTGATGTTCATTGTCTACCAGCCAAGCTTGATATTTTTTCTTTGGTTTCTGCATCAGTGTTAGCTATTTCTTCTCTGAATAGGCTTGTTTCAGAGAGTTTTTCACTCCTTAATCATAGTAAGAACCAAACAGAAAAACAAGAAATATTATGCTGGAAATAACAGCTGTGTTGAGAAGGAGGTGGCATAGATGATGGAAAAAAGGTCATGGTCCATAATATCTTTAAATGGAAGTAAAAAGTCCAGGGGAGTTTTGGAGCCTTTCTTTTAAGCATTTGGGTTGGGGTTTTTTTCCTTCCTCTCTACAAGTAATTTATAATGGAAATTAGAGAGTGCTGAATGACACTTAAGACTATTAAACCTAATTTAAAAAGCACTTGGCTGCTCTTGCTAAGAACATCTCTACAGCAGGGATGCTCTTAGAACTGAAAAAATACTCTGCCAGAAGCCACATACAAGAGTCTAATCTTGTCTGAAGGAGTCTTCTGGTCACTGGGAGGGAATCCCATCTCACTTGTACAAGCTTTTCTCACTTGTACAAGGTTTTACACAACCATAAGGTATTTTTGCAGGAGTCTCCCCTTTAGATGTATCAGAGTGTTAGACTTTGCATTTGAAAACCTGTTCTAGCAGTGGGGTTTGTCTGAGACTCTCAGCTGTCATGTTTGTTGATTTATAGATTATTAATTACAGGTAGGAGAAAAATGATTGATTTTTTGCACTTGTTAGCTTGCCTCCCCCTGTCCTCCAAGATGCTGGAGCTAAAATGCAAGACAAGTTGTAAATCTGACCAAAACCACTGTGGCAGCTTCTGTTAACACACTTTCCTCGTGGTCCCTGTACTGAGCACTAACTGCTCTTTTCCCCTTTTTGGTTTCTGAAGAAGTCCCTGCTGGAAAAACCATCAGAATTGATGTCTCAGTCATCATCTTTCCTGTCCCTCAGTGGCTTTTCTCTAAATCAGGTAAGTGAGAACCAGAATCCAACACCTTTTGCTGTTTCAGCTTGTTGTGGTTAAGCCAGTAGAAAACCTGAAAGAAATCCATACAGATGCATAATTTGTCTGTGTCAACCTTAATCTTTGTCCTTATCAGTTTTCTTCCCAAATTCATCTTCGCTATATTCTACAGATGTACTCTTGAATCTTGCTGATGTCACAGGCCGTTTGCTCTCACTGATTTAATGGAATTGACTGGAAAGGTGCATCTCAGGGTGCTGTGGTGTGTAGGTTTTTATTTCCAGAGCAATGAATTACCTGTTCTCTTCCAGAGAATTGAGCAGGGTCTTGATACAACTTTTCCGAGTACTGTGAATCTGAAGATTTTGTGAAAACTTTGCAGTCCAGCCGGGAGAAATCTGTCCTGATTCAGAATGTGATGGACTTAATGTTAAATGAAATGGTCAGAAAAGACTGGGCTGGGAAGTGAAAAAGGAATTAGGAAATATTTTGAACTACGATTGTTTCCTTTGTACGGTTTCAGTGTTTGAAACAAATCTAACATCTAAGCTTTGTTGTTTGGTTTTTTTCAGGAAAGATATCCAAACAACAGCATGTTCAATGAGGTATATGGAAAAAACATGAATACCAGCACAAAAACAGAAGTCACCCCTTCAGTTGCCCATCAGGAGACTTCACTCTATTCTCTCTTTGAAGGGACTCCATGGTCTCCATCCCTTCCAGCCAGCTCAGGTAATCCTGGTATGGCATTTCTTGTGTCTAGTGGTGTAAGAGGATTTGAGTTAATTCTAAACCAACTGCAAGTTATATGTAACTGAAAATTAAATAAAACCCCCAAGCTTGCTTGACATGGTCTCTGAAGGTTTCTGTTTTACTTTATATATTCTCAGAAATATGAGGGGATTCTGTAATTTATATATTGTAAGAACCTGGATTTTAATTTAAGTAGTTGAGCAGGACAAATGTTGTAAGAGGTGTTAAATCCTGAAATCTCTAACTCGGTTTCCTGACAGCCATCTGGGAGTAGTGCTTTAACTCAGATGTCCATGTATCTGTGTTGCTTTTTTTGGAAAAAGCAGGAGGAACTGGACTTCATAATGTAGATATTTGAAAAAGAAACTATGTGAGTGAAGAATGGAGGAAAATACAACACTAGTGGGTTTTGTTGAGTTTGTTTTTTTACTGTTAAGCAGCCCATAAGGCAAACCAGCTTCTTCATTAGTAATTATCTTAAAGGCATAAACCATAACTATTGTGTCATGATTTTAATCTCACTAAAATTCCAGAAGAGTGTGAGAGATCAATTAGTTGAATCTAAGAAATTAGTGGATTTTAAATAATATCTGCACTGGATGAGATGTTTGGCAGGACTTTTGCAACCAGGCAGGGAAAGCTGTTGTGGGTGAAATGGAAGGAATTGCAAAATGCTTTTATTCTAGCAGGATTTTTGGCTCACATGGCTTCAACTTCCTCTCCCTTTACCTCTTCATTTGTTCCATCCTGCCTGTGCACAGGCTGCTTCATGCTCCCTGTCCTCTTCTGCTCACTAATTGGTTCTGGTCTGAATTGCTTTAAGACTCACGTAAGTGTAAAACATTCCCAGACTTGGGAATTGAAGTTGCAAACTCCTCAAGGTCTAATCTAGTTTTTCTATTGGTTTGTCAAACTTTGAGACAATTATTCATTTAGTTTGAGACAAGCTCTTGAAGAGACATGGGGAAAACTGGCTTTGCCTAGCCAGCCCTCATGAGGTTTGCTGGTTTTTGTTTTTCTGGTAAGCATTAAACACAGTCATTCTGTTGTTGTAAATTTTTTTCTCAGAATTTAGGCATTTGCATTACACTCATGTAATGGAGGGAATAAAAACTTACCTTCAGCATTGTAGAAAACTGGATGATGGCAGAATTTGCAGCCGCACTAAGAAATTCAAAACTGGGAGGCTCTTGCTGTCTCTGCTGACCTTTTTTCCTCTTCCCTTGTAATCTGTAGATCATTCAACACCAGCCAGCCAGTCTCCTCACTCCTCCAACCCCAGCAGCTTGCCAAGCTCCCCTCCAACCCATAACCACAATTCTGTTCCTTTCTCCAACTTCGGACCCATTGGGACTCCAGACAACAGAGACCGGAGAGTCGCAGACCGCTGGAAAACAGATAAGCCAGGCAAGTGCTGGGCTCCAGGTTAGCACAGAGCTGTCAGACACCATCATGTGATGATGTTTGTTTTGCACTGGTTTTGCCATGTCGCTTTGAACTTGTCTTTTTGCCATTTTAGCTATGGGAGGGTTTGGTCTGGACTATCTCCCAGCAACGTCATCCTCTTCGGAGAGCGGCTGGCACCAGTCCAGTGCTCCTAGTGGTACCTGGGCAGCCCAAGGCCCTCCTGCCATGGAGGACTCCTCAGCTGTGCTTATGGAGAGCCTGAAGGTGGGTTTGGCTGGGGCTGTGCTCAGGGACGGGTCTGCAGGCTGGATGATCAAGTGATGGGTGTTAGCCTGTTGGAAGTGTCAGAGTTCGGTGCCAGAAGCCCAGAGTTTTACCTGCAGATTCACTTACGCAGGCAGTGTGGGAGGTGTCACCAGTGCAGGAAGGTATCACAAATTTCCAGTTCTTGCTGGTTTTGAGTATTTTGTGGAACAAGCCCAGGCTGGAAGAACTGGAAGAAATTCTAACATTAGCTTTGCCTAGTCTGAAATTAGTAATAGTTAATATGGGATGAATTTTTAAGGTAATGAGGGTTCTGGTGGAGGATCAGGGAGCCTCTTTTTAGAAGGTCTTCTTTAAAGCCTGGTTAACTTTTGTGATAAGCCAGGTATGAGTGATAAAGAGGGAGAATATAGAACATGGTGTCTGCCTTCCCATCTGGCAGAGGGGCTATGTAACGCAAGGAGTTGCTAGTGTTGGCTGTTTGTTTTTAGTCCATCTGGTCCAGTTCCATGATGCACCCCGGCCCCTCGGCCCTGGAGCAGCTGTTGATGCAGCAGAAGCAGAAGCAGCAGCGCGGACAAGGCACCATGAACCCGCCGCATTGAGACAGAGGAGGCAGCCCTTACTATGACGGCTCCATAAACCATGGCATGTTGGGTCTGCGGGACTGGCACACACAGTCCTGTGCAGGTGGCAGCCCTCTTTTCTGTTCCTTGCTGTCAGGAGGGCGTAAGTGCTCCACCAACCCACTGAGTGTGCACAAAACGTCTGCAGTGCAAGAAAACAACATCAGGAACTATCCCATCCCCAGGCTCTTCAGAGGGAGAGAGGAACTGCTGTTTGGCTCATTCAGTAACCTGATATCACTGCCTCTCACCTTTTCCATCGTGCATGTCCCCAGCCACATGGGAATTAAAAGCTGAGAGCAAAGGCAGATGGGAGAAGCCAATGAGAACTTCTCAATCCTTTTCCTCTCTTTGGGGAGATTACAATAGGAATCCATTAATGATTGCTTCGCTGACTGAGAATGCAGTTGAAATTTCTCCTAAACATCTTTATTACTATCTCAGTAGTAAGATCACACTGAATTCTTCCATACACAGACGTGCTTCATAGTCAGTGTGTAGCAATGACAGTCCCAGTTGCTGCTCCAGTCACAGTGGGTGGTGGTGAGGTCTCCTGGACTAGCAAAGGAGTTTCATGAAAGAGAGTCTGGCACTTGGTACCGCTTCACCCAGAGGATGGGTTAGATACTCCAGCATGAAATGCCCTTCTCTCAGTAGGTGTTTGAGCTGTAAGGGGTGATATGGGGCATTGCAGCACTCTGCTGAAAAGCAAGTTAACTGCTATGGGGTTTTAAATTAATGTGTGATTCCTGTACATTTTACTGTAGCATAGTGGCTAGCCCCACAAAGGGCAGGCTATTCTGTGCATTCACAGCCTGACTCATTTTAATATGTAGGTAGAAAGCTTTCAATGGTTTGGTTGGGTTTTTTTTTGTTTTGTTTTGTTTTGCTTTTGGTTTTTTTCTTTCCATCCTCCCATCTTCACTGAACGCTCGTAGTTTCATTACCATGGCAGAAAATAATCAGGGGTCCAGCAGGGCTGGGTGAATCCGACAGCCAGCCCGGACAGCATGGGGCTTCCGCATGCACGGTGAGGCACAGGTCAGCTCTGCAGAAACCTGTCCCAGCTGCAGCCCCAAGCTTTCAGTGCCAGAAACAAATCTAAGGCACCCATGGACACATGGAAACAGCACAGTGCTGTTCATACATGAAAAGGTGCAGAAGGGAAAATGAAAAAACATTTTATTTGCTATTTATTAGGGGGATTGAAGACTGGAAACTTTGTTAAAGAAAAAGGACAGTGTTTTTGTTAGGTTTCCCAGGGAAGTTACAGAAACAGTCTCAATGTCCATTTGCTGTTTTTAGCAGTAGGGGGTTTGTGTGATGATTCAGGATCTCTGAGCTGGAATTCAGCTGCAGAGCAAAGCACACAACGGGAGCTGAAGTAATGCTGGAGTCTGGGCTGCCCCAGAGAATACGAAAAGGGAAAGCGGAGGAGACCCAGTACCCTCAGGGGTACAAGCAGCTCCCCACGAGCTCCACCTTGGCAACATCACTGTTCTGTGTTGCATTTCAGAGCTGTATTTCCTTTAACAAGTCCAAAAAGTGAAGTTCCCACCTGGTGGTAATCCAGCCCATGCTGTGTGTCCCCTCCAGCCCTCCTGGTGTGTGTCCAGTCTGTGTGCCCAGGCAGCTGCGACATTCCCCCATTTGCACCGTCACTGACTCTTGCACCCGAGATGAGCTAACCAGGAGCACATTCTCACTCCCGGCTGTGCCAGGTCCCAGCTGCACCATTCCACTGTGCATGAGCACCCAGCCTCGGGAATGCATCTGACCCCACCTGCCCTCCAGCACCTGGGGGAGCAGGGGAAGGGGCCCCCAACAGAAACTGGTTTGTGTTGTAAGCTTTTTTTGTGTTTTCTGTCTGTCTGTGCAAGAACTGCAGCTGCTGAAATCAGCTTTGCCTTTAATTAAACCATGTTCTCTCCATCCGTGTCTGTGCAGCATTTATTTCCTGTGTGACTTGGCTTCAGGCCTTTAAAAATGCATTACTTTTCTGTAGAAGCCAGAAAAAGGTTCGAAGTTGATTTTTTCCCCCTTTTTTTTTTTTTTTTTTTTCATTTGAAAGAGACCTAAATAAATCACAGTGATTCTGGCTTGGACTTGGTACTGATTATTCAGTTGTGGTTTTGTGCTGCCTGTGTAGTGTGTTCTACATACTGAACTAAAAAAGTAGGATGGGAGCAGCTTGAAAAGCTCTTCCCTAGTTGCAGAATCTTCCTGGTCCAGCATGTGCAGGGAGAGGTGGAGGACACAGAGCCTTCTGCCAATGACCTTCTACCAAGACGAAGTTGTTCACTGTTTCCATGCTCCCAGGTGTGTCATAGAAAACTCCAGAGATGTTCTGGTTTTGAAATGACAGGTGTTTATTGTCTCCAGAATAAGTTCCTTTAAAAATAAATGTGGTATTTAGGTTAATGGGGCAGTGGGGTTGTCCTGGACCTGTGTGATAGAATACAGAGTGGGTAAGCTCCTGCCCTTAGCACCTTTGGAGCAAAGCTCTGGGATTGCAGGCTGTATCTTTGTAAGTTACTTAGAATTCTGACTGATCAGAAAAAGCTCTGAAGCAGAGCTCGCAGTGCTGAAGAAAATGTGTCCGCTTTTATTGGTGGGAGTTTTAAAGTCCCTGCGACTTTGAATTGTGAGTTTGGGCAGGGTGAGGCTATGTGATGTTTCTTAAGATCTTGGGGTTGACAGTAATGTTTTGAGGAAGCAAATGCTTTCCTGGTCTGTAGCTTCCTGAACTCACTTCCCCTTCAGGATCTGCTGGCAGGGCTGTAAATGCAGGTTGCACCACCCTCTTGTGGGTGTTCCCAGCTTCTGGCATGTCTGTATAAAAGCTTTTTTTAAGGATAGGGAAACAGGGCAAGTCTCTTGGCAAGCACAGGATTTAAGAATGAATGTATTCCTAACAGTAATTAGTGACTTCTTAACAAGTTCCTGTTTCAGAGTATAATGCAAAAGGTAAAATATAAAGCTTTTAATAGAAGTAGCAATAACATATGAAGTTCATTTCAGATGCAGGGATTAGTATGCAGACTACATAATGGCAACAGTTGAATTCTTAATTTCTCTCCACAACTTCAAGCTCTTCTGGAATCACTTCTCTGGGTGTTCAGTGCTGGGCTGTTGAATGAATGCAGACGGGAAGATGCCAGTCCTCCCCTTGCACTGGCCTTCGAACCAGTCTTCATTCACTGGAAGGGAAAATTAATAGAGTTCTTGTGACACTAGGGATGCACAGGAGCGTCGTACTGCAGACAGGCCTAAGAGCACCATTTTAAGGTGTGTCTGCTGATAGAACTTTGAGCAGCGCTAGACCCAGCAGGGAGTGGAATGTAGAGGAAAGAGGGGAATGAGGAAGAGAGGAAAACGCTAAGGTAATAAGGAATGTCAAATAGGGGTGGGAAATTGGATCAAAATAGAGACCAGGGAGCTTGGTAACTGCCTGAGTGAAAACAAAGTGTGTATGGAGAGTGAGGAAATTATCTGAGACCAATTACCTTGGTCTGTCCTCTTCAGGATACATCTGAAGTATATTGTCAGCTGTTTCCTATGTTCACATAAAAACCCTAAAACAAACCCCTTAAACCTTTGCTACCCTGGGTTAAGTAAAGCCTATGAGCTCTGATAGTTTTGCTGTGGGGGAACCAAATGAGACAAGAACCAGCTTTGACTTGGGAAATACTTAGCTCAGCAATGAAGGGGAAAGTAGGGTTTTTGGGTGGAGGGGGTCATCAGTATTGCATGGTGCAAAAACTAACCAGTCAAAGGCTGGAGGGGGGAACCAATGGTCTACTGCTACCAAAGCCTGACAGCCACCACAAATTAGTGATGGAACTACAGCTAGCAAAATATAAGGGGTTTTTGCTTTTAAAACCTATTCCTGATGTCTTGATTTCAGTGAGAGGCTCAAGTGAGCTGTGTATATAATTCCTCATTGATCTTCCTGAGATTTAGTCTGTATTTAAGTCTCAATTCCCATAGAAACACTAAGGACTAATATTGAACAATTGAATATTGGAAGATTGTACCATTAACAAAAAAGTAGATGAAAAAAGGGTCCAGGTGAAAGGAATGGGAGAGAGAGCCTCCTCCCATTGTGGGGATGGCAGCTAAAATTAGGCATTTCCTTGGAAGAATCCACTGTGATGAGTAAGTTTAAACACAGCCCAAGTGTAACTCCTGTCTTAAATTTGGGGGGATGCGGTGAAGTGGGAGTGATGAAAATATGTTGGAAGAAGTGTGTGTAACAGGGACATGTGGATGGGAATCCTGTGGCAGAGCTGGAGGGGCTCTGCTGCTGCCACCCCACCCTCCCTCTCACCAGAGCTGGGGGGGTCACTCCCCTTCCTGTCCCAGGAGGAGCATAATTACCTTTGGATAAAACAAGGATCATGTCTCCTGCCTGAAACTCCAGGTCTTCAGGTTGGGTGGCTTCATAACTGTACTGAGCTACAACACGGGTTGGTCCCGTCTCAACTGGGGTGGCCTCCTGCAGTGACTCCTCTGGTTTGCTGTGTGGTACAAGCCCCTCTCCCTAGGGCAGGAAACAAGCTGGTGAGGGCATGACCTCTTGGCTTCCTTCTCTGTTCCAGGGCAAGAGAGATGAGCTCTGCTTCTCCTCTCCATCCACTCTTTGCCCCTCTGCCTTTCATGAGGTCACTGGCCACAAACCTGTGCTTGTGGCAAGGAGAGGAAAGGCAGGAGGGAAGAGGTGGCTGCCTCCTGTAGCTGTCACTGACCTCTGTGCCATTGCACCAGACTGTCAGGCAGTTGTCCTTGCTCTGGTTCCAGGCTGCCTCCACGTTCTCTGCACTCAGAGTCACCAGCTCCTGGCCCTCCACAGGCTTGTACCTGGTGTGCAGGGGATGCAGGTGAGGAGCCCTGGAAAGCAGCCCTGGTTCGCTGGGGCCAGCAGTGCCTCACCTCAGCTCCATGTGCTCAGGTTGCAGCTCTAGCTTCTTGCAAACCAGCTCCAGGAGCTCCTTGTAGGAGAGGCCTTGATCGACTCTCAGGGCAACTGTGAATTTGTAATGCACTTTGAGGACGTGGGGGCTGGAGACAGTTGGTTCAGCCTCCTGTGGGCAGGAAATGGGATGTCACCTTGTGTGGCTGGGCAAGCGCAGGGATGTGGAAACTGGTTGCTTGAGTTAGACTGTGCCTCCCAAGCTGTGCTTGCACATTGGCTGGTTGGCAGCCCCAGGTTTGTCATAGGAGAGAGCCCAGTAATAGATTAAGGATTAGGGACTTGGCAGCAAATTGTGGCTATTTAGGGTGATCAAATTAGAGCTGTGTCCACCCTCCAAGCCCCTCATTCTTTTTTTTTTTTTGAGTTGGAATTGCTGTATTTTCCCATCTCTCTTCTCTGTGTGACCTTCTGGCGCGCTGACCCTTCCCAGGAGCATGTGCATTCCAGCCAAGCTCTCTCCTATTTCTCCCTTCTCAAGTACCTCAGGTTGACTAACACAAGAGTCATACAGTGGCTCTGGTCACTGCCCTGGGTCCACCTGGGACCTGGAGGAGAACTCCTAAAAAGCAGCCTTAAGTCACCTGATAAATGCAGATTTGTAGGACCTTGAGGTCTGTGCTCGCAGGACATTACCTTTGCTGCATCTCTTGGCTGCGCCATGGTAGCCGGAATGTAGTCTGGGGAGGAGGAAAAAGGTGGCTCAGCCAGTGGGATGGGGTAAACGTCTAAACACACAGCCAGACCTCCTGCAGCCCATCACAATCTTCAGCAACACCAACCAACCCTGGGGCCAGCAGTGGTTCCTCAAATGGATACGGCATCTGCCAGAGGTTCATCTGTAAGATCTAGATACAACTACTGAGCAGAGGTTTTGGCTCTGTGCCTTCCCTCTTGCAGGGATGGAAGCATGAGGGGTGGGATGTCTTTCATGGGTGGATTCAAAAAAACATGGCTTTAGTGTCTTTGCTGTTCTGATCTCCCTATGTCCACCCTGTTCTTCAGTGGGGCTGTAAAGCTAAACTCAGGCTTTTAGGCAGGGTGATTTCATGCAGGTTTGTGGAAGCCTCTTCATGAGGATCTGATTTACATTTTGGCAGTGCTTTGGCACAACTGTACTCATTCCAGGAAGAGCCTGTGCTACACTGTTGAACATGGTCCCACTAATAGATCCGAGATGGCTTTTGGTGCCATAAAGATGGTCACTGGGTTTGTTGTGTCCATGAGGTGTTTGTCCTTAATTCCATGAGCCACAGCCAGCTCTATCCCTGGACTCTTATGAGGCTGCTCTGACAGGGACATGAGCCCTCCAATCCTGCTGTTCATCATCTTTTGGTCCACCTTTCCCCACTACCTGGCTCAGGCCCTCCCCAGAGCAAGGGCTGGCAATTGGTTCTCACACAGTGGATCAGGTTGGAAGGGACCACAGTGGGTCATCAGGTCCCACCTCCCTGCTCAAGCAAGGTTATCAGAGAGCACAAGGCACAGGACTGTGTCCAGATGGGTCTGGAATATCTCCCCAGTGAGAGAGACTCCACGCCCTGTCTGGTGTCTGTTCCAATACTTGGTCACTGCACAGGAAAGAAGTTCTTTGTCATGTTCAGGTGGAACTTCCTGGGCATCCATTTTTGCCCATGGTCTCTTGTCTCATTTCTGGGCTTCAGGGAGCAGAGCCTGGTCCTTGCTCTGAGCCTTCCCTGCAGACAGGGACAGACAGGGATGGGAGTTCCTCTCAGCCATGTCTTTTCCACATACTCCTTTTTTTTCGCATGTTGGTCATTGATAGCCAGACTAGAGTGCAGCACATTAACACCTGGGCACTACTGTCTGCATAGTGATATTTTCTACCCCAAAAGGTTTTTTTCCTGCAGCAGTGTGGATGCCAGTGGCAGAGCCCTGTTTCAGCTTCCCAGCATCCTGAACCATCTGTGCTGGGGGCAGTGTGGTGGCCCTGGTGTCACCATCTCTGCCCCAGGCCTGGGATGTGGGACACTGGGTAGCAACAGCCAGGAATCTCTTTCATGCAGCTCCTTCAAGGCCAGCCCAGCTCACAGCAGCACTGAAACTATCACGGATGCCCTGCTTGAAGGAGAAGCCTATAAGGAATATTTTACTCCAAGATGGTTCTTGCCCCATTCCTACCTCCAGGCCCTTTTTCTCATTAGTCGCTGTGCTAATTAAGAGCACAGAGGGACTTGCTTTCTTCACGGACCCTACAGACACTATTATACTTAATCCTTAGCACTGCAGTTGCTGTCTCTGCCTCTTGCTCTAATACCTCCCAGTCCTTGACAGCAAATGGGGCCAGGAATGAGATGGAGATGAACCCTAGCCCTGGTCTCAAAGAGTGAGGACATGGCATCTCAACCTGCTGCTGGTGGTGTCACCCTGTGCTCCCCATCCCTTCAGCTCCCCACACTGACCTGGTGCCAGCCGCCGTGGCTTCTCCGGCACAGTGAAGATGGGTGACACAGAGATCTCATCTTCCACAGGGGTTTCCTCCTGTGCCATGGGAAGAAGGTAGTGCTGTCAATCCCATCCTTCCTGAGGGGCTGAGGTGCTGCTGCTTTGTGCAGCTCCCCTCCAACCTGCTATTTTCCCAGTCTGTTTGAGGTCTTGACCTGGTGAGGGGTGACTTTGCTATCCATTATCTCTCCAGCATTGCCAACCACCACCAGGGTGCCACCAATGCAGATTTTGCAGATCTCTGAGCTCATGATAAGGTGACTATGAGCCAGAAGAACCAACCCCAGCATCATGAGGGAGAGGGAGTCACACATGGGTCCTACTGGGAGGTGGGTGTTGGGTGAATATGTGGAGATCTGCCCTCCCCAGGACACCATGGGCCTCCTCACCTGGATATGCAGCTTATTCTGAAGCTCCACAGGCTCGAGGAAGTTGCAGGGGACAATCCCTTTCTATGGAGGAAGGAGAGATGAGTAGTGATTACTTGGCAAGAAGGCAACCCACTACTGGAGGACACAACTGGATGTGTCCGCACCCTCCCCTGCATCCAGGAGGGTTCCTGAGGCTTGAATTTTAGTTTCTGCAGGTGGGGTGGATTTCACTGAACCCTGTGGCCTAACCTAAGGTGGGCATAAGAGATTTCAGTCAGAAACTTATTTCATTACTGTTGGCAAGGTTCTGCCTCTGCAGAACCTCAACCACAATCTGCTGTCTGCCCCTCCTGTCCAGCACACTCCTGGTATACCTTTCCATTGAACATCACTGTAGCCCAATTGTCCTTCTCTTTCTTCAGGACAAAGACAATGTTTCCGGGCAGGACCTGCAGCTCCTCAGCGGTCTCGGGAATGAACTCATACATGACACGGTGTGGCTGCCCTCTGAGGGCCCTGGGTGTGGGAGCAGTGGACAGATTAGGAATGTTGGCAATACTTTTGTTTTACAGCGTAGGGAGAATCCAGACCTCTGCCCCCTTGTTTCTACGTTCCCCATTCCCCCCTGAGTTCTGGGGGCCAGCTGGATGCTCGGCTGCAAGAGTACAGGATGAGGTTGTGCCTGGCTGCGTAGGTTATCCATCCTTCATCCAACTTACCTGAGGATTTCCGGGGTCTTGGGCCTGGGTGGAGGACCAGAGGCCTGCCAACAGGAAGACAAAAAGGAAAATACCAGTAATCCAGAGGATTTTGTTTGCTTTGGAGAAATGTCCTGCAGCCTTTTACTATGCCTGCCCTCACCCCAACACTGTTCCTTCCTCCACTTGCAGGTGCCTTAAGTGTCATGAGGAATATCACTGGCTTTGCTCCTTCTAAGGAACAGTTTCCAAATTCTTCAACATACAGTTGGTTTTCAGAGGCACAAACCTCTTTTCACTCCTGATTTTAGTTTCAGGTCACAGAGAATTGAGATTGTCAGCACCCATCTGCATTGAGAAGGGTGTAGTTTATCTTGTCCAATGGTGCAGTGCAGTGCTGTGCTGTGCTTCTCCATATCCTCCCAAAAAAGCTCCTGAAAAAACTCTTGTCACCTTTAGGAATGGGAAGATGCTACTACATCATCTGGAAAATGGCATAGGAAATGCAAAGGAGTTCAGGAATGGGCACAAGAGGATGCAAAGCAAGAGCAAAGCTGCAGTTGTTTCTCCACTCATGCTTAGGCAGATGATCCCTAATGAATGCATTGGGGAGAGTCAGAGGCAGCTCCCCGCACAGAGCCATCACCCCACCCACTACTTCCCCATACGGGGAACCAACTTAACCTCAGCCACAGCTGTGGGTGGGTTTGGGATTAACTTCCTGGTGCTGGAAGCAGCAGCTGATCCATGGAAGCAGTACATGCCTCCTCCCCATGGCAGTGGCATAGAATTCAGGTTGGCAAGGGTTTGCTCCCCCCTGCAGGTCAGAGCCCTCAGCAAGGTGTGTGATGACAGCCACCCACATCATCCTGCACTGAACATGCTGGTCACTGACAGAGTCTTACCTGTGGCTGTAGAGGTGCGAATCCTGAAAAATTGTCCTTGTCCACCACAGATGCCACCACCTACAGCCAAAGAAAGATAGTGACTTGGCGCCTGTAGATCTCTCTCAGACCTCTGATGTTCACCCTCTTCCTTTGCTGTTTGCCAAGCTGGATGCTTCAAACTCAGGAGGGGCTGTGATTTTAGGCTAAGCATCTTGGACTACAGACTGAGTGCCTCTGGCACCAAAGCTTCCCTCTCAGCTATGGTAAGTTTTCTGCTCTTAGCCTGGCTGTTTCTGTGGTTCAAGGAATTATAACCTAAAAGTTTCCTTTTCTGTTTTAATCACAAATGTTGAAGGGGGCCCAAGTGTCCAGTTCAAGCCCATACCTCCTACAGGTGACCTTAAATGTAATTTAGAAAGTTGATACATGTTTTTGCATGTTTCTGGCACTCAAGGTGCTGCCTGGCTGTCTGACTCCCCAGTGCCTGGTTCCTTTTCTGGAGGACTGCTGCCTCCCAGGCCCTGAGACCAAGAGTGGTATCCCAGTGACTGAATTTTGCACATTCACAGGAGAGAAGCTTGCTTACTTACCTGAGCTGAAAAGCCCTTTTCAAACAGACTGGTGTAAGAACTGGAGGTTATTTGTGGGTCTCAAATGTTAAATAGCTCCTTTCCCCCACCCCTGAAAATGTCTTGGCTCGAGTTGCAGCCAAGAAGTGGGATCTTTCCAGCTCATGTCCCTCATGTCTCACTAAGGAGACAAACTAGAAATAGGCCATGCTCAGCAGAAACATGCTTTTAGCTCCTGTATTCTGGCAGACTCCCTGTTTCCCACAAGATCCCTGTGTGCCATCCCTCTCTCTACATATGGGGAATCCCTGAGGCAGAGACCAGCTCCCTGTCTCTGTCTTCCTACTAGGTGGCAGCTCAGAGGGGTGCTAAGAAGGCAGTCAACAGGTCTTCTCAGTCCACAGGCTTGGCCTGAATTAATAATATAGAGCTTTCTTACCATTGCCTTTCCCAGGTAGTCCTTCTTCTCCAGCTGAGCTACTTGCTTCTCATTTGGCCTGAACAGCTTCCCCGCAGGAATGGCCACCAGCTCACAGAGCTTCTGCTTCTGTAGCACAGAGAAGTCATAGAGCTTTTGGAGGTGAGAGCAGGGACTGATGAATGTCCTTTCTACTCTGGGCTTGGGGTCTGCTCCATAAAGCCAGACCACCACTGTGACAGCCCAATCCCAGCCCTGGTACTGTCCACTGAATCCCGTCTTCCCATCCCTGCCTCCCCAGTGACCCAAAGCTCTTCCCATGGACTTGTGCCCTACTACAATATCCATTGCCACTGCATTTTAATCCTGCTAAAAGGTCAATGTGCTGTCAGTGGGATTTCCCTCCCCTTCCCTGTGAGGCTGTGAGACCTGCTGCTCCATACCAGGATGGCTTCCATAGCCCTGTCAATCTTGTTATGCTGGGGCTCGCTCTTCATGCTCATGGCCAAGGTCAGGTGCTCCTCAGCCTTCTCCCAGTTCTCTGTTGTGGCGTACACCAGTGCGATGTTGTAGAGAATCTGCTGGAGGGAGGGAGCAAGGCAACGAGCTCTTGGAGCAGCCAGACTGCTGCCAGGAGGGCAGGAAAGGAAAGGGCAGTGGCACTGCACTCGCTCGTTTGGTTTTTGCAAGGTACAAAGAGAGGCTGGCTGTCTTCTTTAGATTTCTCATGCTGGAGAACAGACCTTTGGGATCGAAACTGGTGGCCAGGTGTGTCTCACCTCGCAGGCAAAGAGCCGGTAGCGCAGCCCCAGGATCTTGTAGTCGATGAGTTGGTTGCCTCGCAGCTGGGCCAGCGCCTCTTTGAAATCCTCAATGGCCTTTCCATGGCTGTGGAGCAGAGGACAAAGGTGTCACCAGCTCGTGATGGCAACCTCCCTGCCTCTAACCTTGTATTCAGACTTGGTGAGTTCAGTCAGGTCTCCCCTCTATCCTTGCAGTGTTTCAGACACCCCAGGCAAGGAAAGAGGTTCTGAGGTTCATGTTCATCCCAGGACTGCAATGCTGAAGAGTAGGAGCCTGTTTGACCTTGAGGGGTTTCAGTTTGGGCTCTGGAGCACCAACCTGCCTTGCTGAAGGCTGTCATCTCTGTAAGCAGCAAAAATTAAACTCAAAACCCTTCCACTCACTTCTGCCTCCGGTAAAACACGGTCCCCCGCTGGAAATAAGCCACTGCCAGGTGCTTGTCACAGCTGATGCTCTGGGTGAATGCCTGCAGAGGCAGGAGTGGAGCAAAAGAGAGGTAAAAAGGGGACACTTTTAAAAAACTGAGGGTGTAGAGAAGTTGTACCTGTCCTGCCTTAGCCAAGTGGCCTGAGCTGGGCTCTATGGGCTGTGTCTCCCTGCAGCACTGGGTGGGGAAGAGCCTGCACCAGGCTCTTGGGTTTTTTTGAGCTGGAGTAATTTGCCAGCATGGGCACCTCCTGCAGAGAGGGAGGGTGAACAGTGGGCTGTGCATCACTGCTGCTGCCTCACCTCTGATTCACTGGCAGAACAGGCTTGGCAGCCCATGGCTGTCCCTCTTCCTCACAGCTTTAAAAAGCCCTGAATCCATCCCTTAGACCGTGATCCTTAATTCCTTCCTTCCCCAACATGTCCGTGTATCTGGGCAGCTCCCAGAGGTGAGAGGATGACCCGCCCTAGGGGCTGTACCTTACCTCCTCTGCCTCCACCAGCTTCCCCAGGACAAGGTGAATGCAGCCGATGTTAAAGCAGATTTTGGCAGGGGCGTTCTGGACGGCCGTGAAGGCATCCAGGGCAGCACCCCACTCCTTCCTGTCCGCTGCACACACCCCTTCTTGCCACAGCCGGATCGTCTCCACCAGGGACATGGCGTGGTGGGAGTGGGATGTGGGACCCCCTGTGTTGTGGGTCTCGCCCCTCTCCCTGTCCTTCCTTGAGGTGCAGCTCGGCCTCTCTGGCTGCTTTCTGACAGTCCTTCTGCCTTCCCCCCGCCCCCGTCACAAACCTGGCAGGAAGTGGCCTCACTCGCATCAGCCCCAGGATGGGGAAGTAGGGCAGAGGCTGCCTCTGACACAGTGGGTTTCCATGAGTTGCATCCCTGTTCCTCTCTGGCAGCCACTCCTCGCCTACTCGGGTTTTGCTCCTCTGGTTTTTACATTAAAAGCCATGGATTTTGTCAGCTGGGTGGCTCATCAGGTCAAATTTCAGGATGAGTACTGGGCTGAGCCCTTGGGTGCTCTGCAAAGTGCAGTCCCATCGTTGCTAAGCGGTTCCTGCAGACAATTCCTGGCAGCCACAGCTGGGCTGAGGCTCCCGTCTGCCCAAGTGGGGAGGTGAAGCAGGGCCCAAGACACTCACTGGAAAACCCTTGGTCCTTCCCGACCTTACCATGTTGTCCCAGTGTGGAGTTCCACTGCTAAGAGCAGATGGAGCTGCCCATGGATGGGGTTCCTGGGGCAGTGGCCATGCTGCACCATATCCCGACGGCTCAGCCCAACATCACTGCTCTCCAGGCATTTTAGGGCCAACGAAGCATAACTGGCTCTGGAGCACTGCTGGGAGCACAGGGCCAAGATGAGCATGAGGCACACGGTGACAGCAGGACTGTGACCTGCTGCTGACTCACAGGTTTGGAGCTGGCTGCTCCACACATGGTTTTTAAGCATTTTTGGAAGTACTTTGCCTCTGCCCCATCTACCAGCAATGTGATGTGTATTTTGTAAGAACTTAAAATATGTCAGCAAGACTCAGCCCTTGTGCCTTTACTAAAACTTCCCCAGCAAATTACGTAACTCCAGCAGTGGGAGGGAGGCTGGGGAGGAGACTTCTGAGTCCTGCTGACTGAGAAACCTGAGCCCCTGAGCAGCAAAGACTGGGGTTTTAATCCTAAATAGGACCAAACACAACCCTGAATCTGGGACTCTCTTGTTCTCCAGCTGTATGTGTGCCTCAGCATCCCAGCTGGCTCCCATCCATGGGCTTCCCAGAGGAGCATGGAAGACTCTCTGACCTCCAGGAAAGCAGAGGGAGACGTAGCCAGCTGAAGTGATGCTCATGTAAAAGGGTAGGGATAACAACGTGGCGAGTGTGGAAACACCCCTCTAGGTGCCTTTTTTAATTCCTGTGAGAAATGGGAGACTCCATGGAGCAGCAAAGGGTTCGCCTTATTGGAGGCATAATTTCTGCTCATATAATTATCTGAATTGGTGTGCTACTGGGTCAAGTTTATCCCAAAACCAGTAGAAGGGGAGCTGGAGAATCAGAGATCATCCCTGTTGGAATGCTCACAGCAGCTGTTCTTCTGCCTTGGTATTTGTAATGCAAAAGTGAGGAGATTTCAGAGCTGTGATAAACACAGTCCTTTTAGCAAGAGTGAGTCTCTCGTTCCCCTTTCTCTGCCCAAAGCTTACTCAGCAGGTAAACTCGTTTCTTCTATAATGGCATCCAACAGGAAGTGAGTAACAGAGATGGTGACATTTCCTGTGGAAGACACTTGGAATCCAGCAAACCCAGATTGCCAGTAGGTGGGTCAGAAATAGAGAGAAATGTCCAAAATCCAGCTGGGATGCAGTGCATGTGTTTTGAGTTTGTACAGCGACAATTTGAAAAAGTTTATCATTTCTGGAGAGTCAAAAAAAGACTGATTCAGGAAGGAAAAAAATCCCATTATGCCCAAGGGAAGACCTTTTTGTGAGGAGTTTTATTGGGCAGGAGGAGCAGAGGAGCATGTCCTCCTCATCCCCAGGAAGGCAGATGGGAGCTCTCTGCACAGGACCCAGGGTTCTTCACTTTTTCCCCAAATGGTGGCAGATAGTGAGGTGGAAGTGAGGACAGCAGCGGCTCTCAGCTGGCACAAAAGCAGGATGTGACTGATAAGGTGCCATTGCCACATGCTCCAGCCAAAGCTGAAGGCAGCAGCGCTCTGCAAACCCTGTCACCCTTCCCAGTTTGATCTGCATGACGTTATCCATTGAAGGCTTCCTTCTCCTAACAGGAATCTGACCCCCTGTCGTGGTGTCCATATGATCCACCAATACAAGGCAAAATTTGGAGGAAAGAGATTTTTTTTAAAACTAGATTTACTTTTCCCCTTCCTGTCACTCACTAGCAGCAGAGCTGCCCTTGCAAATCCTGCCCTATCCCCACATCAATGCGTGATTTAGCACATCCCTGAACAGAAACACAGATGTATGTGTTCTGTATACTCCTAAATCCACCATTGCCTCACTCAAGGGGATCTGCAGAACCTTAAAACCACTCTTTTTATTCCCCTTATTTATCTAATGACAGGCAGGTGATCTGCTTTGGCATCAATTGCTTTGGAAAATTCTTTCCACTTCTCTGGGATTACAGCTTATTTTTTTAAAATGAGGTTCACTGGTGTCTTAACCCAAATCTGGGCAAGTGGAAAGAGTCAGAGAAGCCAATCACAGTCCCTGGCAGAGCTGTAAGGATGGAACCCTCGCTACACATCCAGGAGAATTTCTGTACAGATCTATGGGTGAAACCTGGATGCTTTCTGTGGCTTCTGTAGCAAGGCTGGGTCTCCCACTTGGTGATCTCAGTGCCTCCTATGGTTGTGCCTGTTTTCTTCTGGAGGAGGTGAGCAAGGAGAGGCATCCTAGGAAGAGAATTAGAGAGGCACTGAATGGTTTAGGGGTAACCATGCTGGTTCCTGTCTGCATTGAAGGCATGTCAGACACTGAGTAAATATTCAGTGATGATTTATTGTCTGGTCTTTATTATTATTACAAAAACAAAGCAGATATCAAAAAACAGCAAAGATTTCACAAGGTCCCCAACAGTTTTACACAACTGAACTGTAGTAAAATAGTGAAATTAAAACACATGTATTTCAGTCCTGGCCCTAAACCTTCTATGGTGATCCGTGGTCTGGGATGCCCTGGGCTTTCCTAATCTTTAAAATACTCTTTATTTAGGAACCTGACTGGCCCACTAGCTAACATGATGAGGCACAATGTAACAGCAATTTGAGCTGTCTGGTATCCTTACAGATCCTACACAACCAGAAAGCAAAAGAGGGGAGCTCTGCAATGATAGTGTGGATACCAGGATACGTTTCTCAGACTACCCCAAGCAGCCATTTAGTTGTGCTTGACAAAACCAAATCACTTTCTAATTCCTGAAAGGTGATTTGCTGTGTAAAAGCTGCTTTTTCCTCTCCTCAGGATCGTTGCTCCCCAAAATGAGAAGAGTTCACTGGGCTGGGCTCCAGTGTAAATGGGCCATTAACTTTTTAAATTCCACTTTCCAAACTGCATGATGGACAACTCCATCCCACTGTGACCTTCCTGCTGTGGACCCAGCATCAGACTGATTGCAAGGAACCTGAGCAGGTTAAGGAAAATACTCAGTTCTCTGGAATGATAACTGGGGTTGGAAAAGAGCATTTTTTTCCCTCCTACTCATGGGTGTAGGGTCAGAGTTTGACCAAAGGCAATATGGTCTAGTTACCTGTGTTAATAATAGCTGCCCCACTTCTCAAATATCAAGATTTTAGCTCAAAACACTGCTTGGCCAGCAAAAAGAATTAAGACCAGTGTCCCTCAGCATTTGCTCAGAGAGTCAGGTCGAAATCTGCCACGATTACGCACAAATGCAAATCACCCTAAGACACGAAATTGTTTACATCACTGAACATATCACTGAAAGGCTGGCAAGTACCAGATATTCCTGTTTGAAGTAAAATTCCACCTTCATAATTTTCCAGAATTTAACCACAGAAGAGATCACAATGCGCATCATTGGTGGGGTATGACAGAAGCAGGAGGGCGAAGGCAAAGCTTGGGGACAGGGCTGCCCAGGGGCAGCCCAGCCGGGAGGATATCAGGGGTTGTAACAGCGGCTCCCTGCTGGAGTTACACTGTCTTCCTGGCAGTCAGAACGCGCACAATGGACCCAACTCCTCCAGCAGCCAGCGCCTGGGAAGGGAAACATGGCAATGAACACCAGGCCAGGGCAGCTACAGCCTGGAGCCTGTTCCAGGACCTGAACAGGCCAACAAGAACGATGGAGAGGGACTTTGGACGTGGCCTGGAGTGACAGGACAAGGGGGAAGGGCTTCAAACTGACAGGGTGTAGGGTTAGGTATCAGGAAGAAATCCTTCCCTGTGAGGATGCGGAGGCCCTGGCACAGTTGCCCAGAGAAGCTGTGGCTGCCCCATCCCTAGAAGTGTCCAAGGCCAGCTTGGACAGGGCTTGGAGCAACATGAGATAGTGGAAGGTGTCCCTGCCCATGGCAGGGGTGGGATGGGATGAGCTTTAAGGTCCCTTCCGACTAAAAGCATTCTTGGAGTCTATGAAAGTACCTGGATCACATATTGCAAATGAGCATCTGCCTGGCCTCCACAAAACACCAGCAGACAGGGTGCCAGGGTACAATAATCACGCTCAATTTCAAGAAAGCTATTTAACTCTAATTAAGCTTCAATTTCCCTGCATAACCAAGCTGCATATTTTGCTTCCCTCCAGGAAGGAAATTCTCCTACTGCCTACTTGAATCACTGGATGAAACCACTTTGTTCGCCTCAGTCTAAGAGAAATTTTAACTGTTGGGTGTTTACCCAAGGAAGCAGCAGTGGGCAGGTGATAACAGCTCAGCTGTGAGCTCTGGGCAATACTATCGTCACAGCCTGAATCTGGCACTTGAGCCTCACCAGACAGGAAAGGGGATCTTGCCAGGCTCAGGGCCTGAGCACTCTGGCAGGAGCTGTCCCCATGCACGCACCTTCTCGTGCCACTGCAGCAGCACAGCACTGCTGTTGTCGGAGGGGCTCTCAAAGCCCTTGTAGATGTACTTCATGAGCAGGTCCACCCCATTCTTGTCCAGCGACTGCACCGCCTTCTCAATGTCATTGGCTTTGAAGGAGATGAGCACCTTCAGCACGATGCTCTCGGCACGGTCCTGTCAACAGGCAGGCACAGACACAGCCATCCTTGTGTGAGGTGCAGCCAAACACTGCTCCCCTCTCAAACTGAATTAGAGCATTTTTCTCTTTAACTACTCTGAAGAGGACTGTGAGTGAAGAGCTTATCATATTAAGATATAACAGACATGTCTTCCCAAGGATAAACAATGTAAAAGAGTTTAACACATTTGCCCTGCTTTAGTTTTTCTGCCTCTGTTAGCGTTTGCAATTCTCCACCCCTTAAGTTACGGCTAAATAGTAAATGTTCATATGGAAGGTCAAGATCTACCAAGTTCCAAAACAATTATAAAAATCAAGTGCTTGTCTGGCTCCCCTTCCCACCAGAGCCTTTTTCTGTAATATTTAATGTGACACAACCATTATAATCCAGATAATTGCCATTGGCAGCCTGGAAGAGGTGACAGCTGGAAGCCATGTGTTTTCCAAGCAGTCAACTGCTGTCCCAGGCACGCTGGATGCAGACTGGCAGCATTAATATTGTGCATTAATAACCATTGCTCTGGATGTCATTTCAGGCCTGGGAATGTGTGTGGCGTGCTTATAGCAGCAATTAGGCATGTAATCAGCAAAGAGCAGCTCTTCCTGTTCATCCATCATTAACTGAGGCAGGATGAGTGAAAAAAATCTCAGGGTTGCTGGACTTTTGATTAATTCCATCACACAAACACTTCAGGCAGCTTCCCCCTACAGAAACTGTGGATGTCAGTTTTCCTGCCCAATTTAATATCCCATAATCACTTGGTTTAGCAAGATTTCTCACCTGACTGTAAGTAAAAATATAAAAGTTCCAAAGATAACTAAAAATTAAGGCAGATATTAATGTTCAGTCATTCTGCCCTCTTCAATTCCACCACCAGGTGTATTCTTAAATCCCTCAATAGAGGGCTAATGGAAACAAGTCATTAATGTGAGGACAAAGCTGTACAGCCCTATTTGTAACAGCTGGTTCTCAGAGCCCTGTGAAACCCTTCAGGAAAGGGCTGGGGCTGCAGGAACAGCTCTGCCAGGGGAGCAGCAGGCAACTGTGCCCCTGGGCCTCTCCTTGGGCAGGGAGAAGTGACTGCAGGCACTCACCAGCTGGGCAGTGCCACATCTTATCAGCCTGCTCCTCCCACCACTGCAATCATGAGCCATTCAGAACTCATCCTGGGGAGATTCAGAAATGCATGCACCCAGCAGACTCCCACACTGCCACATGGGAGGGCTCGCTTTTCCTGAGGTTTTAACAGCTTCATTTTGATTGGATGTGAAAAAACAACTCTTCCTTTTTTGTAGGCTCACTGCTGGTGGTTTCATTAGTCAGATGTGAAAACTGCAACCCTGGTTCCCTGAGCACACAACAATTACATCTCTGAGCTGCCACATCTGGTCTGAGTCAGACACGGGCACCTGGGGACACCTGGGCACATAAAACACAACCAGCAGTGGCAGGAGAACCACACCTGATCCAGCACCAAGGTAAAGGTGCCTGGACAGGTCACATCTGAGCTACAGTATTTTGAAGAAGATTAAAAAGCTTGTGGTCATGGATGTTTCAACATCAGGAAATACCCTAAAACCTGCTTCTCTGGCCTCCTCAAGATACAACTGATGGCACAGACAGGAAAGAATTTTTAGGGAGTAACCCATAAGTGAGTCAGTTGCTATTTTACCTTCACTGCCTGGTTCTTTGTGTTGATGGGAGGGTTTTTCAGAGCCGCCTGCAGTGCAGCCATCATGTTCCCTGTGCCAGATGGTTAAGGACCAGACACCAAGTACGTGGACATCAAGTACAAGGACAGTCATACTTGTAGGTGGCTTGTGCATGACTGTAAACACTCTGATGCAACGATTCCCTCACCAGCTAAGAAGAGATTACAGCCTAAAGCAGCAATTTTCAGGCCATTTGAGGCAGGAGCAGCATCAACAAGAAGCTGTATAGTTCCAGGACTGGAGAATACTTCCTAGGCCTTTCCTTGATTGAGGATGCAAACAAAAGAAACCATTCTCCATCACTTCTGCAATCTGCAGCCCTCAAGAACAGGCCTCAGCTTGGCACATCCAGCTCCAGCAGCCACCGGGACAGCAGCCCAGCAGCAGCCCTTGGGAAGAGTGACCAGGGGCCAGCTGGGCGAGTCAGCCCTGCAAGCGGGCACGGGGAGCTCTCTGGGCACAGGAAACCCTCTGTTTGCATCCCCCCTGAGGGGACACCTCCCTGAGCGCAGCCCTCGGGCACTGCTGCTGCTGATGCGGGCAGGGGAGGAAGCTGGGCCGCCTTCCTGCGGCCAGCTCCTTCCCCCTTCAGCCTCTTCCCTTGTCCTGCCAGCCCCTTCCCCCACCAGTCCCTTCCCCTTCCAGCGCTTCCCGTCCGCCGCGGTGCCCGCTCGCGGATGTTCCCCTACGAGGCCGCCCCTGCGGTGGCCGCGCCCGCTCCGCCCCCGCCGCTCCCTTCAGGATATTGCCGCAGGCACGAGTCCACCTCGCCCTCATCGGGTCCCGCTTGCCCGTCGCCTCCGTCCTCCTCATCCACGAACTTGTTCTCGTCATACTCGTCCACGTCCACCCGGCGGAACCGCGCCGAGGATACCGTGTGCTTCGCCATGGCCGTGCCCGCCCCGCGCAGCCGCCGCTGGGCCCAGCCCCGCCCCAAACGGCGCCGGCGCAGCGGGACCGCTGTCAGTGAATCCTGGAACTGCTTGCGCTGAAAGGGACCTTAGCGCCCATCTCATCCCGCCCTTGCCACGGACAGGGACACCTTCCACTAGCCCAGGTTGCTCGAAGCCCCGTCCAAGCTGGCCTTGGACACTTCCAGGGATCCAGGGGCAGCCACAGCTTCTCTGGGCACCCTGTGCCAGGGTCTTCCCTCACAGGGAACAGCTTCTTTCCAATAACCACTCTAAACCTACTCTCTTTCAATTTGCAGTTTCACAGATTCACAGAATATTCTGAGTTGGAAGGGACCCACAAGAATCATCGAGTCCAGTTCTTAAGTAAATGGCCCATAGTGGGGTTGAAGTCACAACCTCGGTGTTACTGTCACCATGCTCTGACTGACTTTGAAGCCATTCACGCTTGTCCTGTCATTCGAGGCCCTTCTAAATACTGCGTCCCCGTGTTTCCCGTCAGCTCCTTCAGACCCTGCAAGGCCACAGTGAGGTCACCCCCAAAGCTTCTCTTCTCCAGGCTGAACAATTCCAGCTCTCCCAGCCTTTCCTCCTGGCAGAGCTGCTCCATCCCTCTGACCATCCTGGTGCCTCCTCCTCTCGACTCTCCAGCAGCTCCAGGTCCTTCCTGTGCTGGGCCCCAGGGCTGGAGCAGCTCTGCAGGTGGAGTCTCACCTGAGCACAGGGGCAGAATCCCCATCCCTTCCCTGCTGCCCACGCTGGGGCTCAGCCCAGGGCACGGGGGGTTCAGGGCTGGGGCAGGTCCAGCTCTCACCCCCAGCACCCCCAAATCCAGCATGCCAGGGCTGCTCCATCTGCTCATCCGCAGCCTGGATTGACCCCAGGGGTTGCCCTGACCCAGGTGCAGCACCAGCACTTGGTCTTGTTAAATTTCATAAGATTCCCATGACCTACTTCTCGAGCTTGTCTGGGTCCCTCTGTCCACCTCCAGGACAGCTCCAGGCTGCGCAGAACTCCGTGTGAGGTCCAAGTGAGTCCAGAGCTGCCCTACTTGGACAGTGTGCCCTGTGACGCTGCTCAGGGAGCCCCTGCTCCACAGCACCTGGTGAACCTGAGAGTTAAAAAACAGCCATAGCCTAATTATTAATTTTTTTAGTTACGCTTGGACTGTGTCGATAATAATTATCCTGTTAATAGGAAATGACACAGCTTTGTGAGGTTCCTCTTAATAGAAAACAGCAGCCCTGAAAAAAAAACGTAGACACACACAAATATGTCAGGAAGATTAATCCACACACACCAGATGTTTATGTCCAAAAATGAGACAGAGGAGTCCTGTAACTTTTTTCAAATAAAGGGGGAGGCCATGGGCATTTCCCATGGGGTCTCTCAAGTTGTTGGAGGACGCAGCCTCCTTTTTATCCTGATTTCCTGGCCACATTTCCTTCTCTCTTTCCCCATTGGCTGAGGTACTTGAGAGGTAGAGACTCCCCAAATTGCTTAATACAGGCCCCCTTCTAATGTATACCCCCCCTCCCCTTTTCCTCTTCCTTGTGTCTCTGTTCTCTTTCTGTAAGTCCAGAGATTTAGCATGGCCTTGAGTGAGTAACAGTCTGTGTCAATTAGTGGAATTCCTATGGAATTTCTATGGAATTTATGGTTCCTCCCATTGCTTCTTTCATCTCAGTATCTGGCTTTATGTACCAGCAGGCTCACAGTTTGTTTGTAAAGACACCTCCTTCACCTCCTTCTCATTCCTTTCAATCCCTCAATAATTGTCTTTACAAACTTTAGTTACCATTGACTTAATTTTCTGTTCCCGTGGTTTTTTTTGGTTTTGCAATTATTTGCAGTGACATAACTTTCTGTCCTTTTGCAGCCATCTTTGGATCAGTAGGCATGGCTACTACCTGCATCCTCTCAATCACTGAATTGCTGAATGAGCTGCGCTCAGCAAGGTATCATGTATGATAAAAATGAGAGTTGCTATAGCACATAAGAGGAAAAAAGCATTCATTTAACCCATAGTCCACCAGGTGACCACAAAAACATGTCCCATTCCCATCCTTTCCACATTTGGACCAGTACATGTGCTAACTTTCTTATTCCCTTTGTTACTTATTCCACCACTTTTCCATTATCATCCATTTGCAAACAGCAATTTGTGTCATTTAATTTTCCACACACTCCCCCTTCTTCTGCTAGTAGATAATCGAATACCATCCGATGTTGAAATATTGCATTCCTCATCTGAGTGGATTGGTCGGCAAGAAGGTCAAGAGCTGTAGCTGTCTGGTTGGTTATTTCAAAGACATATTGCAACCTAATTATCTGATTCAAATTGCAAATGGGTTCTCTGGCACCTGAGATTAATTCACTTGGATTCCAAGTGGCTGGTCCATAGTGCTGTATGATTCACTCAGGTGGCCATTCATCTTTTCCCCACTTTTGGGTGCTCTCTCTCCAGCCAGAGATATATCAATTGACTGCTTTTCTGTAATTATATCATCATATACCTTGATTCCTAACTGACTTCCCTGAACTTGTGGTAGCAAAAAGAACAACCGTCTAATATACCCTACATAACATATCCCTGACCAGTTTGGAGGTAACCTAAGAGAAGCATGTTGGCCACAAATCCAATAATGTCCTTTCAAAGCCCATGTTCTGTTAGCAAAGGGGCCTTCCCAATTTTCATCATCAATTGGTGGGTCAAAATACAGCTTGCTTCCTGGGCCTAATGGTTCTCCAACAATAGTTGCCCCACCACAAGAATCACAATATTTGCAGTTCCAAGCTCCCACATGAGATTTCCACCTGCAGTTACATCCCAGATCTGGACCAGAACATATTAAAAAGGGTTTAAGTTCTTTTCCACTGTTGCCATTTCCACTTTTAGTCATGGACAACATGTGTTCTACTTGTGGAATTATCTTGGGTGCAGCTTAAAAATAAGTGGTCAAAAAACCTCCTCACTGCTTTACAGCCTTCAAAATGCCTTCGGTAATTATGGTAGGAGCACTTTACTCAGCTACCATTAGTGATCCTAATGTGTGCTTGATTCCATCTGCCTCAATATTTGGAACAATTGTAGGATGGCAGTTGGGGGTCCAGCAAACTAAACTCAAAGATAAAATCCAGTCACAAACACTTTTCCCCACGTATACACCTCCTGTTCTATTTAGACAATAAATACTTCTTTCAGAAGAATGAAGTCACCATGGACTTCCTCATCCCAGAATCCTGTTCCATTATGGACCTCACTCAGGGTGCTGACCTATCATTTAGGTTCAACTGGGCTGGCCACCCATGGCCAGTCTTCAGATCCTCCTGGCCCTCCACAGACCCAACAATTGCTAAAGTTAAGGGTTTTTGTTACTTCTTCTAGGACTAAAAAATGATTCTCACACCTCTAGCCCAAACATAACTGACAATATAAAGGTAAGATTATTAAGGAAAAGCATTCTAATGGTGTAATCTAATCTTCTAATCTAATTCTCACGTTGTCTTCCATACCACCTGTGGTGAGTGAAGGCACAGAAACAGCTTAACATAAAGAAAACAATGACAGCAAGTATTAGCCCCCCAATGACTGGAAAATGAAAGGAGGGATGCCCATACAGACTGTTTCAGCAGATGATCTGTGGTTAGGCACATGGGGCTTCCCCCAGTGTGGACACACTCACTGGCTACTGCTCCAGCCCGCTCCAGCAGAGTGTCAGTCGTGGCCTCTCATCCGTCTCCTCCAGCTGAGATGTCCAGTTCTCTGGGGCTTCAGAGACTTTGACTTGAGTGTGATTGGTCCACCTGTGTTCAGCTGTCTTGATGACTGTGTCTGTGCTCAGTGACACTTGGAATGGGCCACGGCACTTCACTGCCAGTGGTGCTTCTTTCTACTCATGAACTAGGACCCAATCTCCTGGTTGGATGTTACAAACAGCAAAGTCCAAAGGAAGGGTCTGTACCAGCTGAGTTTCCTATTGCAGAGATTTCACAAGAGACACACAAGAAGACACAAGAGACATCCTGGCCACATATTGTTTTAAATATACATTATTTATTTCTACCCCCCACTAGGTTGAGAAGTATAAGGGTAAGGAATTCCAAACATCAATTTCAATTGAGGTATTTTAATATCTCCTCTGGGTCTGGCTGTTATTCTTGCTAAAGCCAGTGGTTAAAGCTGTACCCATGGCATCTTAGTTTCTATGACCAGCTTCAAAAGGTGTTTCTTTATTTCTCCATTCATTCTTTCTACCTAGCCCAAGCCCTGGGGATGCCAGGGGATTTGGAGAGCCTATTGTATTCCTAAAGCAGTGTCACAATCCGCTAACATAAAGCAGGGGCCGTGATGGTTTGTTAACTGAATCTCAGAGTGTAAAAGAAACAGAGACAGTTTTTTTAGTTTCAATCAACTCAATGCACTTTATTGTGTACCAACACAGTGTAATCGTGATAGAGAGGGAGAGATATAAGAAACAAAGGATAGCGAGAAAAAGAGGGGGAGATATAGCTACCAACAGCCGTGAAATCCTCATAGATCCGTCTTCTTCCATGGGGGGGATCCCATCAAGGTCTTCTCAGAGAGTCTTTTTATAGTCTTTTCGAAAGCGAGGGGTAGGTGGACAAAAGATTTCAGCAGCGAGGGGCAAATAGCCAGCAGGTGAGGGGGTAAGGCCCATTGTCTCAAGCTAACAGCACAGAACCAGTACACAGACAGTATGTCCCATGCCGCTCCTGCCTCTCTGACAGCCCACCGCAAACTGCACTCAGGACCAGTTTGGGCACGTCGTGCTTGGCAAGCTTCCCACCTAGGCCAGGCTGCCTCGCTCCTTCTAGATGATCGTGAGACAGATGAAGGATCTTCAGACCATCTCTTACAAGCAGTCATAACCCCTTGAAGAGTTTTTCCTGTAAAATGAGTTCCGCTGAGTCTGTTGTTTCTACAGTCCCATATCTTGGAATTATTTGTTCCAAAAGTACTTAATAACTGATCCTGTAGTTACTGAAGCAGTTGGAAATGCTTCTGGCCAACCTGTTAGCTGACATACTACTACCAGAAGATATTTAAACCTTGCCACTTGGGGCATTTCTGCAAAATCCTGGCATCTTTGGAAGGGACATACAACCCAAGGCCTCCCTCCCCTGGAAATTTTCTTTGTAACCCTGTTATTGGCTTTAGCACAAATCAAGCAACCTTCAACAGCTTGCTCTGCTGGAGTAAAAAGACCCACAGTAGCATACATTTTAAGGAAGGCTTTTGCCAGTCCTCGGGAGCCCCAATGACTCCCTTCAAGAAGTTGTTTTAATACTTGTAAGACCAGAGCTTTTGGTATCCACTGTTTACCATTCCTTGTGAACCAATTATCCCCTCTTTCCTCTGCCCCACTCTTTTTAATTATCTCAAGTTCCTCTGGTGGAAAAGACAGTTCCTCTGGCAGCGATGGGACTACTGGGAGTGAGGGGAGGATCTTAAGAGATTTCTGGCAATAGTACAGCTTTCTGAGCCTCTTCATCAGCCAGTCGGTTACCTATTGCCTCCTCTGAGCATGCTGCCTGGTGTCCCCTAATGTACATTATTGCCTTTTGGTAAATTCACCATCTCCAATAGGCGAATAGGAGAAATTCAGCCCTTACAAGCTAATGTTTTTTCCCTGCAGGTTAATAAACCTCTTTTGTCTTATATATTCCTAAATGCATGTATCACCCCATATGCATATTTAGAATCAGTAAAAATATTCACTATCTTGTCCCAATATAATTCACAGGCTTTTACAGGTGCATACAGCTCCACTGTCTGAGCTGACCATGTGGGTGGTAATCTCTTCCCTTCCTCTAATTCCTTCCCTTAATGATAGTGTATCCTGTAACTTGTTTCCTTTCTTTCACCCTAGAAGGACCATCAATAAACACATTTTCTCCCTCAGGCCAGGGAGTGTCTTCTAAGTCTTCCCTAGTCTGGGTATGTAGATCTATCACTTGAATGCAGTCATGGGTTTTTTCCTGGCCCCACTCTTCAGGGCAGTTCAGACAGGAGGCTGGGTTAAACCCTTCACTGCTTCTCAATTATAAGTCCTCTTGTTTCATTAAACAAGATTCATACTTTAATAACCTAGCACTGGTCGTCCACTTTCAGTTAACAAAGCTTTAACTTGATGTGAAACTTGAACTATCAGATATCCTCCTATTGTCAGTTTTTGGGCCTGAGTTACCATCAAGGCCGTGGCTGCACAATTCTGCAGACAATGGGGCCAGCCTCTGGTCACTGGGTCTAACAGCTTAGAAAAATAAGCAACAGGCCGCTGTGTTCTCCCATGCTCCTGTACCAAAATTCCTTTAGCATGGCCCTGTTAAACATCCCCATATAACTCAAATTCCTTTTATGAGTCTGGAAGAGATAAGACTGGGGCATTAACCAATTTGTCTTTTAATTTTCCAAAGCTTTTCTCTCCTTCTGGTATCTATGCCAAATTAGGACTGTTTTGGGTTAAAAAGTCATATAAAGGTCTGGCTAAAACAGAAAAATCCTCAATTCATGCTCTGCAATACTCTACCAACCCTGAAAAACAGCCATAACTCCTTTTTTCAGTCAGTGGTAATGGTACTTGTAAAATTCCTTGTATTCTTTCTGGATCAATACACCATAGACCTGCCGTCAAAATGTGTCCCAAATATTTAATTTTTTTCCCTACCAATTGCGCTTTCTTTTCAAACACTCTGAATTCCTTTTTAGCAAGAAAATTAAGCAGCTTCACAGTAGCCTCTTCAACCACCTTTTCCTGTTCCCCTGATAAAAGCAAATCATCCACACACTGCAACAACCTAACTCCTAATGGTGGAGCAAACTCTCTTAATATTTTCTGCAAGGCTTGCCCAAACAAAACCAATGACTCTGTATATCCCTGCAGGAGGACTGTCCATGTCAATTGTTGTTTTACCATTTTCCCTCCCTCTTGTTCCCACTCAAAGGCAAAATACTGTTTATTGTCCTCTGTAATTGGACACCTCCAGGAAGCATCCTTCAAATCCAGTACTGAGTAATACTGTTGTGAAGAAGGGATCTGATTCAGGATGGAATAGGAATATGAAACTGTGGGATATATTGGTTTGACAATTTCATTTATTATTCTTAAATCCTGCACCGTTCTGTACGTTCCATCTGGTTTCTTAACCAGCAGGGTGGGAGTGTTACAGGGAGGCATCCATGCCTCCAAAAGCCCTGCCTTTATCAGGGACTCAGTGAAAGGCTGTAACTCCTTCTTTCCCTCCCTTGAAATAGGGTATTGCTTTTTAGACACCACTTGTCCTGGTTGCTTCAAAGTAATTTGGAGAGGCTTTAGATCTAATGTTCCATACTTCCCTGGGGCTGCCCACACTTGCGGGTTTATTTCAGCACAAGCCTTCTCAGACATTTTACACAAAGTTACCACAGTGTTAGCCTCTGTATCACTTTTCACAATATTAATTTGCATTCCTACTTTAGCCATCAAATCCTTTCCCAGTAAATTACAATCACAATTAGGAACAAACAAGAATTCATGCATTTCAAACCTATTCCTCACATCTACTAATAGTAGTTGAATAAAGTGCATCTGCTTATCCTTTCCACTCACCCTTTGAATAATCAAAGATCTTTTTGACAATTTCCCCCCCTTAGGGATAAAATTCAAAGTGGATCGAGAGGCCCCAGTGTCTACCAGGAAACACCTCCTCTTGATGCCTTTTCCTGGTCTTAAAATCAAGAGTCAAACACGGTTAGAAGGGAAAAAAGGGATTTTACCTTGGTATTTATTTTAAGGACCCTTAGGTGCACCACATCCAGGTCGAATGCACTTCAGTGCACACCGCAATGCACTGCAATGCACCTCCCACCAAAGATCTGGTATTACATTAGAGATCTTACTAATTAGCATAGCTATCAGAAATTCCCAAGTGAGAGGCTTGAATGAGGCCCCCCCTCCCCCCCCGGAACTTTCCCCTGGACGATTCTATCTCAGTTTACAAAATGTGTTCTGGAGAGGACCTTGGGGTCTGGGCACACTGATCCCTCACTATGAAGCTTCTAAAATGTTCAGTCTCCCAGCTTGACAAACAAGTCCCAGAATGTAGGCAAAAGCACTAAGAATACAGAAATTGTAAAAAGGAATAACAGGGGTATAAAATAAATGGTACAAAATCATCATGGCATCATTCTCAGTCCAGACTTACTTTAAAAGCTATCAAGAGCTGCAGTGTGGTGGGTCCCTGGTATAATGGGAGCCCCTGACACCCCTAACAGTCCATCTCCATTAATTGCTGGGCTTCCTCCTCCTGAGGATCCAGCTGTCTCTGAGGACACTGCCACTTCCAGTGTCCCTCTGCTCTTCAGATAGTACACTGATTCCTTCCCAAACACTGCTTGGGTTGGCTCTCTCCTGATGAGGAGGGAATGCTTCTGCACTCACTTGGGGCTGACTCCGTTCTTTCTGTTCTGGGTCCTGCAGTTCATCCCTCTGGGGCCATAAAAACTCTGCCATCACCTTTGCCTTTGCCTTTTCCTCATCCCTTCTTATATATACTTGCTGTATCTTTCTAACCAGTGGCTTATTCTGCCCTTCCTGTAGTCCCCCCTGCTACTGCCTGTGGGTGCTCATTCTCCCACAGCTCAAAATCCTTCATTTCTCCAATGAACCAACAAAATCCTTAAAAGAAAATCCTAATCCTTCCATGTACAATTTGCATTTCCCAGATGTTCCTTCCTCCTCCCCTTCCTCCTTGAGCTCACTCTCCTCACTACACACCATATCCCAGAGCTGGTCCCTATCCTGTCGCAGTGTCCAAACGTGGCCCCCACCAGCACACCCAGTGGGCATGGCCAGCAGCCTCATGGAGGCCAGGGGCTGCTGCTGGCCCTGCCTGGGGGGGCAGCAGAGTCAGGAACCACCCAGCACTGAGCCCCAGCTGCCCCACAGGCTCAGCTCAACCCCGCACCTACCCACAGGCCCCCAGCCCATGCTCCCAATCCCGCACCTCTGCACCCAATCCTGCCACTCCTCGCTTCAACCATATTTCTCCAGACTCCCCTTCAACCAATTCTTTCCCAACATACCAACACCATCTGTCCATCCCCTGTTGTCAAGACCCCTTCTCAACTCCCCTTATTGCCCACCCTGGGCATGGATTGTCAAGACCCTTTCTCGACTTTCCCTTATTGCCCCCTTTGGGCATGTCCTTAATTACCTCTGGGAGAATGTGTAACCAACATTCTTCCAATGGATTCTTTGGAGATATTTTGGGATTGTCATCTCTTTTGCTGGGGCCACTTCTGAGCTTTACCTTTGCTACCCTCCATGGGTGCTCTCTCAGGTTTACTTTCTGAAGATCCCATTTTGCTCACTGGTGAGATTTTCAGTGGTCCTTCCCTGTGGACTCTTCATGGACCCCCCTGATCCACCACGTCTGTCTCCTGGACAGTCTCAAGGAACCCAATCAATTGCCCAGCGCCAGCTGCCACCAAGGGGAGATGATCACCAAAACTGGGTGAGGGGCCTTCAGCTTTGCTCACTGCCTGCTGCCCCCACATGGTGGAAACATCCCGAACAAGAGCCCCCAGATTTGTCAGGAAAATTAATCCACAAACACCAGAACTTTATGTTCAAAAAGAAGACAGAGAAACACTGTAATTTTATTCGAATAAAGGGACAGGCCATGGGGCATTTCCCATGGGGTCTCTCAAATTGTTGGAGGAGGCAGACTCCTTTTCATCCTAATTTCCTGGCCACATTTCCCTCTCTCTGTGTTGATTTGGCATGGCCTGATTTTTTGGTAGCAGGGGAGGGCCACAGAAGTAGCTTCTATGAGAAGCTGATGGAAGCTTCCACCATGTCTGACAGAGCCAATCTCCGATGGCTCTAAATATGGACATGCTGCTGGTCCAATTAGAGGGTTGGTAATGCCTCTGAGATGACATATTCAAGAAAAAAATCAAAACAGTGCACGCACAGTTTTTTCCAGGGACGGCAGGGTGCTGCTGCTGGGCCCATCCCAGCAGTGTGTTGCAATGCGCCACTGCGGCCACCGACATCTCAGTGTGGCCAACGGAGAGCTTTGCCTGCCTGGCCGTTCCTAGCCAGCCGTGCCATGGGCAGAAGGGCAAGGGCGGTGATGGCAGCTTCTCTTTCCCAGCACCCACCATGCAGAGGCCTTAAATAGCACCAGCAT
>VXAC01004120.1:118641-244663 GCA_013399225.1 Rhipidura dahli
GCAGCCCAAAGCAGGTCAGAGAAGAGAGAGAGGGGGTCCAAGCCCCAGGGAAAGTGCGTGCACTGAGAGCGCAAAGGATGCAGAGAGTAAAGAGGGTCAAGAGAGTAAAAAAGAGGAGACAGTAAAGAGAGTAAAGAGAGAGTAAAGAGAGCCTCGTTGCCGTTTACAATACAATAAATCATCTTCTGTGTTGAATATTCTGATTTTCCTTAACCAATCTAGAACAAGCTACACATTTACATACAGCCTATAAGAATCATTGCATTACCATATAGAATTATATTTTAAACCCTAGAAACTGCTTTTTCGGACCCTCTGTTGAATAGGCAGGGTCTGCTCTGACCCTTGGACCTTTCTGCAAGCAGAGGGGATTGTTTCATCAAGAGGGGGAATACCTGCAGTCGGCCATGCCATTGTTTTCTAGTTGTTCAGTAACTGGGGCTTAATATCTCAAAGCTTGTCTTCATTTCAATCTCGCTCATAGTTTCTATGTTCTTGGCATCTTTTGCCAAGTGATCATATTTATAAGGCATTCCTATTTCATCTTCCCCAACACAGAGCCCCTCCTAATGTGTTACCCCCCTTTTCTTCTTCCTTGTGTCTCTGTCTTTTTTCTGTAAGTCCACGAATTTAGCACAGCCTTGAGTGAGTAACAGTCTGTGTCAATCAGTGGAATTTCTGTGGAATTTATGGTTCCTCCCACTGCTTCTTTCACCTCTCAGTATCTGGCTTTAACTACCAGCAGGCCCATAGTTTTGTTTGTAAAGACATGTCCTTCTCATTCCTTTCATATATATACATATATAACACCCACCACCACCCCACTGCTCCCCCCTTATTATGAAGAAAACAGCTGGTGGGAAAGTTTTTTCCTGTATCAGCCCTACCTGCAGGACCACCTTCTTGACATAGGGGAAATTTAGGATATGTCAAGTGTTCCACCAAAGCTGCCTCAGCTTGGGAAGCTGCAATCCAGCTGTAACTGTGGCTGTAGCTTGGGGACTGCTGGCATTTTTTCTGCTGGAAACTGGCTTAAGGGCAACAAATTAATTGCAGGAGGTAAACAGACTGTCAGGGAGTCACAGAATGGTTTGGGTTGGAAGGGACCTTAAAGGTCATGTAGGCAGGCCAGCTGCCTGCCATGGGCAGGGAGCACTTGGGGTTTGGGGCTTACTGCTCTGGCTTTTAAGGTAGAATATTAAAACAAAAGTATGTTTATAATCAGTTATTTGAGACCCAGAGTTATTCTATGGGTTAAATTTGGCAGGAGGGGACTTTATTGGTGTTTTTTGCTACCTGTGATCTCAGTTTCACACCAGAAAGTGGATGGATCTGTGCCATCCTCAGAGCAGGTGTGTGGCATGGGGAAACACTTCAGAATGAATACTTCCACTGAATTATTCCTTTGGCATTTTTAAATGCCTTACAATATTTCTGGGTCTGGGGTATAGCTGTTCCCTCTGAGAGGGCAGAAACACACCTGGGAAAAGCCCTCCTTGGCTTGGAGACATTAGAGGAAGGAGACTGCCTTTCATGGCTGGGAAAGGCTGATGGGAGGCCAGGCTGAGAGAGAAAAAGGCCTTTAAATTCTGCTGTCCAGCTGGGTTTCCCTGCATTCCCTGGGGAAAGGCTGTCCTAAAATATGTTTTAATTGCTGTCAGGTTAATTTGATGTGGGTTTTGTGGACCTGCTGGCAGAGCTGGGTGACCAAGGGGTTGCCTCCATGATGCCACACATGAAGTGGCAGAGCAGGTATGGCCATGCCCCTCCTGGAAGCCTCTGCAGGGTCACCCAGGTCCAGAGGCTGCAGAGCCCTGGGCAGACGGTCCCTGCAGGGATAGGGCTGAGAGAAGGAGATGCAGAGCGAGATGTGGGGGTGCCTCAGCAGGAAGCTGAACACTTTCCTCACCCAGCAGTACTGAGCCTTGTTGCAGGGTGAGAAATTGGAGTAGAGGGTGATGCAGCTGATGCTTGCACAGGCAGCTGTGACTGCAACCAGGTAAGCACCTGCCTCAAACAGCACAGCCTCAGGGTGCTTGCCTTGGGCACTGCAGTTTGTTGCATGGCCTTTTTGGAGGACTCTGCCCGAGAAGCTTCTCAGCTCATAGAAGAGAAGGTGCCTATTTTGGGGAGTCACTGAGGGTCTGTATGGGAAGCCAAAGGCCCTGTGGAATTCTTTGTATGGGAATCTGGCTTTTTCCCCCGTCTGTATGTGGTAGGGACACTTGGCACACATGTGGGTCTGTGTCTGCCAACAGCAGATCTTTTACCACAGTGCCCTGGTGTGTCAGGAATTCTTGTAAAACTGTTTTCTCTCCTGTATTCATGTTGTATTGAAGAATCTCCCAGTTTATGTGCTACAGAGCCGACAGTTCTAAATGGAAAAGAAAATTAATGTTTTAATTCAAATCTTCAGTTAATTTTGCACTTCAACTACAGAAATAATAGTGGACAGTCTCTTCAAAAAGCTACTGGAACTTGTAGCAGCATATGGTAAGTTGGTTGATGACACAGAGAAAAAAACTCTTGGAGTCTGAGGGTATTATTCACAAATCAGCCTTTTTGATAAAAAAAAAGGGTAAAAATTTCTCTTTTACCCTGTAGAGGAGAAACTGCACAGTAGAAACAGCTGCACTTTTCAGGATTGTTACAGGTGATTCCATGATTCAGTATGGCAAAACAAACATGCAAACACCACCAAAAAAAAATTAAAACAGTGTAATTATCATGTCAGCAGGTCCAGCTCAGGGTAATAGCAAATATTTATCTGATTTCCTTCAGTGGCTTTTTAAGTTTCCACTTCAGGGCTCTTGCAATCTTTCTTTGCAAATTCTATGGTGCAGAAGGTTCCTCCCTGGTCTGGGCAGTTCAGTGCAGAAGGATCTTTCCCAGTGCAGGGGCTTGGCCCCAGTTGAGAAGGTGACAGCAGGTGGGTTCCTTTAGGTGTTTCCAGGTGCCAGGTGCTGAGAGACAGGAACACAAATAGAATTTGCCTTCGTGGGGGGCAGGCATCTGTGGGAGTTAAGCTACTGTTTTGTGCCTGTCAATATTTTTTTCATTTCTCAAGTGATACCATTGCCCTTTTTTAGTAGTGAAGTTTTGCTACAAGATTGTTATAGATGAAATCTGGGTGTTCTAAGCAGTGCCCAACTAAGTTTCTTTCAAATGATTTGTGTGTTTTTCTGCCTGATGTGCTAGCTGGACAGAAAACTCCTGTTGTACTTTTGAACCAAGGTTTACCCTTTCTTAGGAAGTTTGTGTCCTCCTCCCTGAGGCTGTAATTCCAGGGAGCAGTGGGCCATTCTGTGAGTAAGCTAAATCGTACTTTGTGCCAGGGTGCCAGAGGAGGCCAAACACAAATTTTGTGGGGATGAACAGCTTTTGGCCCAAGCAGGAAGTTGTTGATCTCATTGCCCCTCATTGTTCCTGGATCCTCTTTAATTTGGTTGCTGCTCCACTGTAAAACTTTGCCATCTGCATATTTTATCACAGCTCACTTCTGCATTCCACCCTCTGTCAGTAGTTCATTTTTTCCTTAAATTCCTCATTTCATTAATTTGCTTTGCTTTCCACTCCTGACTCTACACTAACTTCCGTATATTTTCCTCCTATTTGTTCATATACTACGTGCTGTAGTTCCCTCCTGATCCAGGCCACTGTGCTGTTCTCATTCAGATTACTCCTAAAGATTGGCTTCCTGACATTAGGAATGTTCCATTTGTCATTTCTGGTATTTCTGTCCATTTTGGGGGGTCAGTTGTGCTTTATTCTGTGAAGTGCAATATCACCCTTGCTGTGCTGTGCCTCATGAATTAGAAAATGCCTCTGCTCCCTGGCATAAAGGAGGGGAGGTCTGGAGAAACGAGTGGTTTTCTTTGGAGAGGGATGTCAGGAGAGGGTCACCCCCTCAGCAGTTCTCCTGTGGGCTGCCAGTGCTAAAGACAATTTAAAAAGCTGCAAATCTGGGATAAAGTTCCGATTCCTCCTGTCCCTGCTCGTGTTCCTGCATAGTTGGGATGGCCACATGATGGCAATGTCGCACCTCAGGGATGTGTGTCGTTTTTTGCTGGATGGAGCCGATTGCTTCTCGAGCTCGGTTTAAATGTCTCTAGAGGTTTTCCTCCAGAGGCATGCCCTGATCAAAACCCATCAAATTTTCAATCTCCTCAATCAACAGCATCATATCCTAACAGGATGGGAGTCAAATCCCAAACTACCTTATTGGACGAATTAATTTGAAGAGTGTGCCCACTACTCAAGTGCATTTCTGGATGTGCAACATTGGCCTTTGGCTCCTTTGCCAGTGCTGTCCCTCTCCATGAGCCACCATTCTGATACAGGAGATAGTGTCTGATGGATTCTTAGGAACCCAAAATGATGTTAACAGATCCATGTTTATCTCTGTCTCTATCTCTGTCTCTATCTCTATGTCTCTCTCTCTCCAATTATATTTAAAATTAAAATTCTATCTTTGCCCCGCCCAACTATATTTGGAGGGGACTGGGATATAATTATAACTTCAAGATATAATATTTCACTTCTTGCTAAAATGCCTCTCTGGGGCAGTGGGCAGGAAGTACTGATTAGTGCCCCACGACAAGGTAGAAATGTTCTGTCTTGGTTTGAAAGACAGGTGTCCGTCAAGGAAGGCAGGAGCCTCCCCTGAAATGGAAAATGCAATCCCCCTTCCCTCCGAATTATTATAAATTTGAAAGGAAGGAGCTTTCAGGCAAAGATGTGAGAAATAGGAATAACAGTTCTTTACTNAGCACAGGCTCAGGGCAGCAGCAGAGGCAGGGTGGCCGGAGCCCGACTCCCAGCAGGGCAGGAAAGAGCAGGTTGGGGAATCCCGGGGCTTCTCCCGCAGAAGGAAAGACAGCCAGAAAAGCAGAGGCTCAGCATTGAGTTCTCCTCACCACCACAGCAGCAGTCCCTCTCCCCGTGCCAAACGCTGAGTGCCCCGGCCCGCCGAGCTGTGCCCCCACAGCCCAGGTGCCAGAGTGCAGCCTCCTTGGTCCTTTCCCTTTGTTCTCTTAAGCACCCAGCTATTTGTTCCCCAGCAACGCACATGGGGAAAAAAATCCTCAAGGGAAAAGAAAAGAACAGAAAAGGAAAACTTTCAAACCCCAACATGTTCACAGGAGGAAGTGGAGAGCAATGCTTTATCCAGTGAAAAAGACAGGGAAAACAGTCCCTAATGACTCCATCTGGAAGTGAGCCAGGGTCCAAGCCATATGCTCTGCACCTAGGGAAAAACACCCTAATGATCAGGGCTGGTATTTTCTTCATCTTTATCCAAATAGTAGATAAACCCTGGTATCTCCCTAGGCTAAAAAGCATGCAGAAATTCTGATCCATCCCAATGTGGCCAGTTTGGACCTGATTTTACTGATTTAAATGTGTGATTTTGGGATTTTTGAAGATGTCTTTTGGAAGCAAAGTTGTGTGCATTGATTAGACAGATACTGATGTATCATTGTATGGAATCAGGATGTTTTATTTCCCAAACTAAACCATGGTCTGCTTCCATAGGCTGGTATAAGTGCTGCTGTGTGCATGGGGCGGGGGGGAGGGGGGCTCTGGAGCTTCCCCTGAAACACTGTACTCAGGACAAGGATAGGCCCTCTCTTTTGTGCCTCTGAAATGTGAGTGTTGAAATTCTGTTGCATTTCTTAGTACAGCCTGGTGCAAAATAATCTCTGCTGAAAGCATTTTACATGTCTTCATTCAGTAGGGAGTTATCTGAGTTCAAAGTCCAGAGCAGTCACATGATCCCGTAATCAGCTGGAGATTCAACGTTCCTGTGCAGCCCTAAGGTTTTAAAAATAAGAAACAAAGGATATGAGGTAATAAGCAAGATCTGCTGCTCATAACCACATCCAGACAATTTGAACATGTGCTATGGTGGCATAAGCTGCCTCCACACTGCCCTGTCTCCAGCTCATTGAACATGAGGGTGTGGGATGTCTCGTGCCACAGGAGCACTGCTCCTGGCTCCAGAGCCGGGCCCTGGTGCTCTGCACTCTGCCAAGGGGCCATAAAGATTAGCCAGGATTTAGGTCCTGAGCTGGGAATGTTTCCTGCTTGGGCTCCTGTGAGAGTCAGATCTTCACAAAACTATTCCACCAAATCTGCCTCAGCTGGCTTGTTTAGCCTCAAAGGGATTGGAATTATCACCTCACTTTCAGATATTTTTCCAGGGCTTCATTATCTTGAGTGTTTCCCTTTCTCTATGCCTAAAGATAATTATTTTTCCCTTTTCTATATATTAAGAGTAGAACTGAAACCCACAGAGCAGCAAGCAGTCTGTAAGGGGAATGACAAATAAGGACATTTACATGCCATAGACAGAGTAACCAGGTTAAATTTTAGGACAGCAAAAATCATAAGGAAAAATTACACAAATAATCCAGAATTTTGATTATTTAAAAAAAATCCCATTCTAGTGAATGTGGTCACACCAGAGATTATAGGTGGAGAAATTCCTCCATATTACTTATAAAATGTTATCAGGATGCTTTTTTTGTCAAACAATTGGACAGATTTCCTCTAGCCCTATGAAAGAGCCAGGGAAATTGCCAAGAGCCTGTGTTTACAGATAGAAAATATAGAGGAACAAAATGAAAGTTTAGTGATGGAAGGAGAAGAGACTTTTCATATATTGCACATAACATATATTTCACCCACATATATATTTATAGCATATATATAAAATAATCTGCTTCATCTTCTTTTCCTTTAAAATGAAGATGATTCTTGGGACTCAAAGAGATATTTCATTCTTAGAAAATATCAGTTCAGAACATAATTTAAGATTTGGGGTCAAATGATTAGTGTGCACACAGATTTGCTTCCATGCTGATCAGTGGAGCTCAGATGGTTTCCAGAAGCACAGGAACAGGGAAAGTGGTGGCTAAGAGACAGACAGTAATGGTCATTTTAATTTTGGTAGGAACTTTGAGCTACATGTAGAATATTGCACCAATGTTCAGTTCAAATTTGATCTCATTTCCACCTCTCTCCTTTCGGGCCCTTCTCTAGGAATGAGGGGAGCTGTGCTGGCAGAAAACCCACTGGAGTTGTGACTCCGTAAACCAGGCAAATCCTTATTACCAGTGCAGTAATTACACCTACCATCTCCTCCTTCCAGAACAGCTGCCTGGTGACTCCTATCAAACTGAAAAACATTGGCTGTATGTCAGGGAAAAAGAGAAGGCAGAGTTGGGTGTTCTTTGGGAACACCCAGAGTTGTTGGGGATGCTTTAATCATAGGCTGTGAGCCTGGGCATCCCAAACAACTCCTATTTCTCTGTCTGGATACCCCATAGTCTTTCACTATGCTGGGATGAGTGTTGGCTAAATAACATGATTTAAGACCTGCTATTTTCTAATAGAATAAGACTTTTTATAGTGTAGGAAAACCTCCTTTCAATTGCCATTGTTGGGCATTACTTTAGTTGACAAAAACAGTGTGCTTGGGAACCTGCCTGGAAGCCATGTGATTGCAGTGTATTGCTATTTCCCTTTTTAAGAGGAAGGAAAGACAACTTTTTTCTTTTATGTCATGATTGAATAGAGTGCTGTATTCAGTATGCAGGAGGGGAATTCACTCTAACTGCTGTGATATGTGTAGGGCAGCCCTATGTGCCCATTTTCAGGCATTTGGAGACTCCCAGACCTGCATGAGTAATGCAGCACCCATGGTGGGCAAGTCCTGCCCAGGAGGCGAGGGTCTCACAGCCTCTCTGGCTGTTGTTCTATGGGTGCTGGAGATATGCTCCTTATTTACATCAATACGGAATTTGGGTCTAAGCTGCTTCTGGCAGCTTTGCCTCTGAATGGAGTCAGACTGCACAGGTGAAGGCAAGATACATTCCTTTTCCTATATATATGTTGTACTTGCTGTGTGCTTGATTTAATTAAAGTGCTTTTTCAGACAGTTTAATAAATGTGGATGTTTTGGGGTTTTCATTTTGACTTGCTTATGTACCAAATAACAGGCCAATGCTTTGCAGGTATTTCCTTGCTGCACACATTCCCCTTTCCAAGTGACTCTAGGTGATTATATCCCATTCCTGCATCCCTTCCATCCCTGGAATTGTCCAAGGCCAGGTTGGATGGGGCTTGGAGCAACCTGGCATAGTGGAAGGTGTCCCTGGGCAGTGGGGTAAAATGAGATGATCTTTAATGTCCCTTTCCAACCCATTTCATGATTTCATCAAAGAACCCCTGCTTGCTGGACAACAATGTTCTATACTTCACTTGCCCCATTCTACATGACCATTTGTACATTAACAAGGATATTGAAGCCCAAAGTGAAAACACTGCTCTAAAGTATAATAGTTTTTTTAAGTTACACTTGGATGGTGTAGATAATAATTATCTTATTATTAATTAGGAAATGACACATCTTTGTGAGGTTCCTCTTAATAGAAAACAGCAGCCCTGGAAAAAAATAGACACACATATATATACATATATAACACCCACCACCACCCCACTGCTCCCCCCTTATTATGAAGAAAACAGCTGGTGGGAAAGTTTTTTCCTGTATCAGCCCTACCTGCAGGACCACCTTCTTGACATAGGGGAAATTTAGGATATGTCAAGTGTTCCACCAAAGCTGCCTCAGCTTGGGAAGCTGCAATCCAGCTGTAACTGTGGCTGTAGCTTGGGGACTGCTGGCATTTTTTCGCTGGAAATTGGCTTAAGGGCAACAAATTAATTGCAGGAGGTAAACAGACTGTCAGGGAGTCACAGAATGGTTTGGGTTGGAAGGGACTTTAAAGGTCATATAGTTCCAGCTGCCTGCCATGGGCAGGGAGCACTTGGGGTTTACTGCTCTGGGTTTATGGACGAAAGCAGGAGGATTAAAACAAAAGTATGTTCATAATCCATTACTGGAGAGCCATAATGGCATTTTTGAGCTATCATTGTGTAGGCTCTCTCTCAGCTGTAATGGCACCTTTGTTTGCAGTGGAAACATGATAAACTGGAAAAATTCCCTTTTGGTCTTCATTAAACATTTTTGAAGATGCTCTTCTCTCCTCTCTGCACTGTTGCTGGCCTGAATATCTACATCAAAGGAGACTGTAAAACAATTCCTCAAATAACTGAGCAGGAAAAGGCAAAATAGTGACCTAGATAAGATATACTTCCAGCAGCACAATAAGCACAATAATGTCCTGAGAAGGGGTTCCATAGCCCCTGGTGTCTCCCTCCCCTAGAGACTAATTAAGTTTTGCTGTGGATTCTCTTTATTTAGCATACCTGTTTAATATCTGTGTTTGATCTGGGTGGTGTATTCTGTTCTTGTCTGAGCACAGAGACCAACAAAGATTAGGGAGAACAAGTTAGCACAGGCAGAAGATTTGCTGCCATAGGATTATTCTGGGAGAGGGCTGCTGCTGGAACTAGTCATAACATGGACATGATACACATATTTTCTTAAGACTTTTGATTAAACATGTAGGAACAAGTTCATTCATGTCCTGTATGTTACATGCAAGGCATTCTTTAATGTATTTTTATATTAATCAACATTTAATGAGTTGAATGTTCCTTTGGAATATTTTTTTTCCATTCTTCTTGTCTAAACACTGTTGGAGGAACTGCTTTCCTCGTCCCTCAACTGCAGACTGAACCAGAGGAATTTGTCATTTGTCCCCTGAGTAGGCTGAGAGCTGGCAACAAGGTTACAGGGAAGGAAATCCATGGTGATTAAAGAAAAGGAGGTGGGAGAAGCGGAAGGGGACCCATCCTGTTATGGGGATACAATTGGTATGAACGTTGTGGTGACACAGCCTCAGGAAAAGGCCAGACCTTCAAACTGGAGTTAAATTGCCTTGGAGGGGCAACACTGCTCCCTTCTCTCATCCTTTCCCCCTCATTGAACCTTCAGTAGTCAGGCTGTTGTAAAGGGTTAGTTAGTGTTATCTAGGTGTGATTAGTGATGAGAGGCAAGTAAAAAGGTCACTTTTCCTTAAAAAGAAGAAATAAGTAAAGTTGAAAAAGAGAGGGAAATGCAAGGCTGGAGTGTTATCCAGTATCACTGTCTTAAAAACCCAAATATATATCCCTGTCTGAACCGAATTATCAGCCTTGCCTGACTTCCCTGGAGATTTAACTCTTGGGTCTCTTCCAGAACTCAGCTGTGATGTCAGATGCTTTGGATTTTGGTATTTAATTGTAAGGAAATTAGCAAGTAATATATGGATTTTCAAATTAAAGATCTAGGATTTTAGATCTGATTGAGATTAGGAGGACCTCATGGCTGTAATCCTTGGATTAAACTTCAGCTTTCCTTGCACTTGTAAACAGACATTGTGTTTCTCAGGAAAAAACGTAACGTCCATCAAAATAATCTTGAAGGTTGAGGAGATATGGTGATAGCTGCATTGTTAGAATTGCTTGTGGAAAGGGATTTGCAGTAAATCTCTTGGTGTTCAGATTAAACTGGACAATATCCTCACGTGTCTTCATGGCAGCGGTTGGGATTGCAGCCACAGAATTATCCACAACCATCCACAACCATCCACTGGCTTTTCCAGGCGTCAGGTTTTTACTGAGTCCTGTGTTGTGAGTGTGCTGGAAATAACATCTTACCAGAGTCCTTGTGCACTTCTTTGTCAGTGATTCTCTTCTGGTTTCAGCCTCTCTTTCTTTTTGTAAGGCTTTGTTCCAAGGCTGCCAAGCCTGAATGGAGAATAGGAAGTCACTCCAGCTGCTTTCCTCATGCTGGCATTCTGTGCCAAATAGGAATTGCTGAGCAAAGAACATCCTTTCCCCAGAGAGGTTTGCTGGGGTAGCACAAAGGCAGTCTGATTTTTTTTTTTTTTAATTAAAAGTTCCTGCCAAATACTGTCAGCAAGGGTTGGTGGAGGAAGGGAGGGAGGGAAAGAAATACATGAAGTCTGGAGTCCACCTGGAAGAGCAAGAAGACTGCCTGGGAGTATAAGAGCAGTGATTTCTCTACAGAACTCTTGCTTCTTAATTTTTAACAGCTTATCCAGAAAAGAGGGCTGGGATTTTTTTTTCCCCTTCCCTCTTCTGTGGATCTTGGTTCTGACTGTTATTTCTCCAACAGAATTGGAGGGATTATGCAACTTTGCACTTGGTTTTGAACTAGCCAGTGGAACAAAAAATAAGCAGAATTCCTTTTCTAAAGTGTGTGCCAAATTCTCAAGCAAAACATCATGCCACGTTGTGGTGATGAATGCACGGCTGGCTGCTTGCACAGCTGGAGCATAAATTCTCAATTTTTTCTTAAAAAAAAAAAAGAAAAAGGTTGTGGCTTCTTTGCTTTCTTTTTGCTTTGCAAAGGAAAAGTTTAGAAAACAATCCATAAGGAAAAATTGACATTTATCTGGGGGAAAATGTGGAGCCATTTCACTTCTTGTTGTGGGTTTAATCCAGGACAAATCTGTAATAACTGAAGCATGCAGGGACCTGATGCTGTCTGGTGCTGGATGGGGAATGCATTGGGTTGTTTATTGCATTCCTCAGTGTACTGGTGACCACTTTATTTGTACTTCTGTATTATTTTGTAATATTTGACTCTTTCTAGTCTTCTTGCTGGCAGTATTACCAAAGACCTGCCTTGCAGTTTGAATAGGCCTTCTAGCAAGGTGGCTTCAGGTCAGAACTCATTTGTGGATGAAGGATTGTATATTTAAACTCATCTTTTTGAGGATGTTGCAAAATCCTTATAATGCAGATGGCAGATGTGGCTACACCAGGACTGAAAAATTGCATATCTAGTGCATATTTATGTCCTGACAATTCAGTTGTGGACAAGTATGGAGTAACTTTTCCTCCATGGATCTCTCAGTGTTCATCTTATAATACAAAGTGAAAGAATTTAATATTCCTTTTACTTTTTGGTGTAGTTTAATGGTTTTTAATACAACTGCATATTTTATAATTATCTATTCTAGGTTTTGATTTCCAATCCAGCTCATCTCCTGAGCATGGTAACATATTGCACAATTAATTTGCTGTTTATAATATGCCCCTGAAAATAAGCTCTTCCATCCTGTTTATTCCTGTGTTTCCAGCTGATCTCTGCAGAATAAAACAGTGGCTTCTGTGCCAACTTTTGTTACAATTTTGCATAACAGTGTTCAACTTTGGCCGATTTTGAAGGTCTTATGTTGTGCTGAGGAAGTCTTTCTGTAAAACCTTGAAAATACATTTTAGTATGTCATCCCAATACAGTGGATAGGGTTCGAGTCTGCTAAGTAAGTTGTCAGTAGGCTAGATGCTAGACCTGAATTTTCTCTAAAATTTTCCACTCTTAGCACCTATACAAGAGAATTTCCTCTTCACAGGATTTTGGCTTTTATTTTGCTTTTTGGACTTTGTCTAATTCTTTGGTAAAGATCATCTGGAAGAGAACTGGGGGAACTGTCAAAACACAGGTTGTTTCCTGTCATTGTCTGGGGCATTGTGGGCTTCCATCTCCTTCCTGCCTTTTGTTCCTGGGTTGATAATGTGGTCTTTAAATAAGTTCAAACAAAAATGGATGCAATAGAGCTGTAAACAGAAATGAGTATCCTTAAATGAATGTCTTTGCTGTCTGAGCACAGTGTGCCAATAATAATAAAGCCAGGTGATCCAAGAGGGGAATGTTTACAGCCTGTGGGTCTAATCCTGTCACCTTTCCCTTGCAAGTGAATCTGCTGAAGTCACCAGCAGCACTTCAAGGAAGTGACAGATGGATGACAGCAGCAGTCAAGTAGCAAGAGAGATTTCTTTTTAGCTGGAGTGTGCTGCTGTGATTTCTTTTTAGCTGGAGTGTGCTGCTTCCAAAATTTCACAGCATTTTTAATCGGTGTTGATAATTTGATCAAGTGAGTTATGCTCTATTACTCTACATCCCAGTGACACCTGTGCCAGGAGTGTTGGATGCTGGACTCAAGGAATCCATCGTAAAATCTGTCCTTGTGACACCTGTGCCACCTGTGCCAGGAGTGTTGGATGCTGGACTCAAGGAATCCATCGTAAAATCTGTCCTTGCACTGTAACAGTGCCTAAAAGTCATAGTGAGGGTTTATGCTCTGTCTGGTAACATCTGTAAGTGAGCAGGAGTCTGTCTCAGAGCACAGCATGAAAATCAAAAGGCAGAACAGAGGTAGAACAAACAAAGGGGAAGGTTGTAGGGCAAAGTATGAAGGCAAATATCAACAAAAGCAAGTATTTATAGCTCACTAGTGTTATGCCTCAAAAAGGGCTGTGCATTTTTTAGCTTCTGTTAGTACAGGAAATATTGCTTCTATCCCACTCTTGTGAACTACAGATGCATTTCTAGCATCAGGATAAAGGTGCTTCTCAAAGATGGGTGTATCATTTTGAAATAGGTTACAAAGGATATAATGGTAGTATATAAAAGACAAGACCTTTATCCTTGGGGAGCTTCTGGTAGGCATTGATCTGTGAAAAGACGCACCAGTAGAGATAAAAAGCTTCTAAAATGAAAATAAGGAGAGTCAATAAGTGAGACTGAGTTTTGAGGGGTCTTAAAAGTGAGTATTAAATAACTAAATGAAAAAGAAAGTCTTAATGCTGCATTTTTACTGATTTGGCGGGTAGGAATGTGGGCTTTGGAAAGCTCAGAGTCTGCAGTAAGTGGAAGACAAGTCACAGCAGCAGAAAGGGAAAAAGGAGGTGACTTTTTCTGATAAAAGCATTTTTGCCTTCCTGAGTAAAATAAGCCACTTCAATAAACATGTTTAGCACTCATTTATTAAATCAGAGTGGATGTAATGATGCCATTGTGTGTGTGGCTGGCACTGCATTTGATGGACATGACTGAGCCTCTTCCTTATCTCTGTTGTGACTTTACTCAATTGTTGTGTTTCATGAGAGAGAGAACATAATGGGCGTAAAAAAGCAAATGTGTTGCTGTCCGCCATTCAAAACTGCCTTTGTCTTGTTTTCCAGCAGTTACAGAATTTCTTCTCCAAAGGTGGAACTTGCTGGAGAGTTTTTAGATGATGAAAGAGCAATTCCCATGAGTAAGATTCATGGAAGCTGAAGAAGGCAAGTCACTGTTGTACAGACTGTTGTATGTGACTGTAGGATACTTTAGAGATGGAGGACATAAAACCAATCAAAGAAAAAATAACTCAAACACCCCAAAACCCCAGTCTCCCTAAACTTGGATTTTATTGCACTGCACTCAAAAGATACAATTTCTAATTTAGAGAGTCCTATGTTCAAGGCTGCAGTAGTTAGTAAAGCCCCAAAATTTTAATTGTTTGTGGAGTATGTATGATGAAAAAACATGGTTGCAGAGGGAGCATTATATCTATTTCTAGAGTTATCTGCTACACATTTGTTTACAATTCTCTAGTTTGTAGCTCCTCCCTGCTCAAAAGAAAGCTTTTTGATTTAATAGGAGTCTGATTTAATAGGACCTCCTGGGCTCTGTAGAAGGGAATCTTTGTAGGATTTGGTGAAGTCAGATAGAATGAATGTAGTGTTAAAAATCCAAGAGACCTGCAGATAAGATGAATTGTTGCTTCCCCTCAATTATTTCCCTTTTAGCCAAATGAAGAGGAGAAAAAATGATGACAGCTCTGGCTTACTGTTGCCTGAGTGCTGGGGGAAAAAATGGGTCAGTAGAAAGCTTGCAAGCCTTTGTTTTAAATCTGGCTGAGAAAACTGTCCATGGTGTGCAACAATCTCCAGCATCCAGAAGATCTCTCTGATATGACAGACATTCAGCAGGCTCCTTAAATCAAGGTCTAGGAACTTCTGAGTATCCTGAAACATGTCCAACAATAGAGGGGGGGACATAGTTTTTAAGTTTAATATGGATCATTTAGACTAAAAAAGCAAATAACATAAACTATGATAAGAATACAAAGATTATGATTAATTTATCCCTGTTATTTTAATCTTAGAGGTAAAGAAAACACAAGCACTAGGATTTGTTGTAGGAAAAGCATTTAAATTCAAACTCTTCATTTACCCACTGTGGAAACTAAGTGTGTGCATGAAAGGAATGAGTCAAACCTAGGACATGCTGCCAACTGATTATAACCCAATGAGTGGGAGGGACAAAGACCTTGGGCTTTGAAACTAGTTAGATATAAATACAGAGCTCATTGGCAAAGGTCTACTCTGCGGGACAGGAGGCCCCAGACAGAAGGGGAAGTACTCCCAATATCCTAAATAACAGACACTCCAATATAATTATTCAGCCCAGACTCCTCTGGGGAGTGCTGGGGCTAAAGGATGCTGAAGTGATACAGGCTTCTAGGGGAGGAAATATTTCTTTTTTAAGAGGAAAAATGAAGAAGACTCTGTGCCAGAATTAGGAGATGAAAATCCTTATAGCCAGCAAAGATTTATCCTGTTTAAACATACGGTAACAGGGCCATAAAAGGCATATGTGCAGTATATCTGTAATCAAAGCAAAACGAAACAGGGCAGAAGGGAAAAAGCAATGTTTGTAAATGGGAAGTTTTGAGAACTCATTTAATCAAATAGTTAAATTTCTTATTCTGGAAACTGAAGCTTGCTTAAAAAGAACAGAAACATCGGCAAGTTATTTGGGAATGAGGGGAAGGATTGAGTACTAACTAGCCAATAGTATAAATGATAAATTTGTAAATTTATTGAATGTAAGAAGCTTCTTACGGAGAATCAGCCTGTCTATGGAGAAAAGAGAGCAATTAGGGAAAATCAGCATGGTGCTAAATCAACCCAATACATGTTTGTGCCTTGGCCAATTTAATTATTAAACCTAGCTTAGGTGCAGAAAAAGAGATCTGAAACGCAGTGAAGACAATCTTTTGAGTAACAAAATGAGAGCCATTTGATTTATTTTATATGACATGAAGATTTTGGCTTAGGCATTTTGATGTTTTCTGTTATAGCACTGTTGTATTCTTGTAGAGATAAAATGCTTGCTGGATATATTAGCCTTCCGTTCTCAGTCTTCCATAACTTTTTGTTGAAGGCAGGGATAATTTTTATTAGTTCTGCATAAGCACTGAGGTTGATGCTGGTTCCATGACAATGGAATTGATGTCAGGAGAGTTACCCACAGTCAAATTTGTAATTGAGCAGTGCCTATTTATATGATTAAAGTATTTATTCTTTGCAGAGAGTTTTTAAATTGTTCAAATACGGCCCTCGGCCTCTGCTCAAAGGTGAATTTTTTTGGAAAGTTTGAGTGAAACCATTTCATCTATATGTGAATATGAGGAGAGCGGAAAACTATTTTTCCCTTCCATGAAAACTTTTTGCTGCCTTCTTTTGAACAGCTCTGCAGTGTGAGTAGCTGAGGCCTGTGGGCTAAAATTTGGCATTAAAATAGCCCCATAACTATGAAATGCCTTGTTTTGGCTTTGCTTTGACTGAGTTGTGAGCCTCAGAAAACCATGTTCTCAGCTTGCACTCCAGGGTGTTGTTTCTTCCTTCAAAGCTGCTGAAATGTGCAGCAGAGAGGATTTACTGTAAGCAACTGAAGAGCTCTACAGCACTAAATTAGAGAAAGATACTGCTCTGAAGCTTCAGGGACACATGAGCATGGAACAGGAACAAGAGACCTCTCAAAGCACTTACAGTTTAAGAGAAGTTTCTGGGTGTTTTGTGATCTGTGAAACTGAAACTCGAGTTCTAGGACCTGCAGTCTCTGCTCCTGCAGGTCATTTCCAAGGAGCCCAGAGAGTGAGTAGGGATAAGGTGTGGGTGAGTAGGGATAGGGCTAAGCCCAGACTCCGAGGCCCACAGGCACTACTGGCACACCTCTGGAGGCAGAGGCTCAGGGAATACAAGCCACTGTTGCTCCTCCCCACGACATAGCAGGGGTGCACTTTCCCAGCGATATGCCCCTGGTTTTACACACGGGATTGATTTGAGGGCTTTCCCAAAGGGAGTCCAGGGACTCACTGTTCCTGAAGGAGATATGCCCCCCTTTGGACAGCACAGCCTGTGAAACAGTGCATGCCTATCTAATTACAATCACATGTGAAATCAGAGGGTGGCTGGATGTGCTTCCTTAACTAAATAATTTTTTGACTTAGTATAGTTAATTATGCATCCTTACGAATCATTAATTTAGTTTTATGTATGGGAGCTCTGGTGCATTTCCTCTGGAATTTACAATGAAGCTGGTTAATATTTGCAATTACTTGAAGGCTTCTGTTTAGTTCTGGTGTCCAGGATGACAGATTATGATGGACTTGTGTGTCTGGTTCTTTACTGAGCTGCAACTGTATTGTCACATCTTTCAGAGTGAGGGGGGAGCAGTGTTTACCCTTTTGCACAAGAGTGAGGCTTGCAAAGGTTGCAGACAGTCAAAAAGCAGTCATACAGTGTGTCATGTAGCATTTTGTTTGCTTTGATTAGTTAGTAGTTTGTAATTGACATTTAATGTTTTATTCCAACAACTTTTCTTACTGGCCAATGTGTAATGATAGTGCATCTCAGTCATTTAAAGAATATATATAACCAAGTTGATTAATTCCAGATGAGGCAAATGGAAGACCTGGCTCACCTCTGCTCCCTTCTACATTAGCTCACAGCACGTGCAGAGCACTGCCCATGCTGATGGAAATGTGAGGTATGTGCCTGTGAGGTGCTTTATGCCATAAAGGACCTTCAGGAGATTGCAGTGCACTGAATATTAAGCAGCTCTAAAGCTTAACAAGACAAGTTAGACAAACTAACTGTGTAATGGAGTGGGAAGCTGGAACTCAGGTGTGCACAATGTAAAGGGACACTCCCACGTGAATCTCCTGTGGTGTCTGTGGTGAAGAGCTCTCTGCAGCCAAGCTACGTGTCAGAGTGGGCTGTCAAAGAAACACAAAAAAACCCTGATTTGTGTTTGGATTTCTATAGTGTCTGCATTATGTAGCTTTTGTGGTTCACCTGCATATGATTTTTTTTTTTTTTTTTAGTTTCAATCTCCAGAACTGTAGCCCACGGCACCTGTTAGTTATCAAATTGAGAGCATGTGTCCTAAAAAGAAAGCAAGAACTAAGTATGGTTTAAAGAAACCAGATGAATAACAATTAATGAGATAGTCTTAATAGAAACAGTATTTATTTTCTTTTGTAGGCACTCACTTCAAAGGCATCATCCATTGAAAGGGTGTCTCTCTGGACAGGCTTTATTCTATATGATGGATTCTTGTATTTCCTATGGAATGAACAGAGTGTCTCATGGAATCTTCTTTTTCAATTAACAGTTAGGTAATGCTCTTGAGGTGGCATTGCTTTGGAGAAAAAGGTAATACTATAAAAATGTTGACTACAAAGGCATGGCTACTAGGAAGTGCCTTGCATAACCAACACACAACCACTTCTGGCTCCTGGCCTACTGGAGCACCAAGGAGTGGAAATGCTTGAGCTGGCATTGCCATTTAAAGGACCTTCTTGAAACCATGACTTAACTTACAGCTTTTGTAGTGCAAGGAGTGTTTTCCCTCTTTTTTTTTTAAAAAAAAAAAAAAAAGAGACAGTGGTGTGGTTTTTTTTCCCATCTCCCAGGGAACATCCTTGCCCAGTGAAGGTGAGCTGCATGCACACCACAGATACATGGCTTTGTCCTTTTAGGCTGTGTGATTTCTTACTCTCCTGGAGAAGCCGTCAGGGATCAATCTTACATCACCTGGTTGCTTTGTCCTTTTCCTTTGCTCTCCCAAATACTTTTCATATTTGGGTATCTCTGATTTCTGTTTCCTCCTCTCCTCTTGTCAGGCCCTGAGCAGAGGCAGTCAGATGAGCTGTTCTTTATTTCCAGCTGCTTTATAGATCTTGCGTTTTGTCCTCCTGTGCAGGTGTCTGCGTGCCAGCTGTAGCAACTGCTGAAACCCAGGGAAAATCATCACTTTGCCACTACCTGATTTCTCTGTGGACAGTCAGCCAGTTCTTCTTGGGCTGTAAGTGGTCAATGATCTGCAGTATGAGATCTTTCCAGACCTCAAAGTATTTTCTTGTATTACATTTCACTGTGAGAAGTGTAAAGTTGCATTCACAAGTGGATTAGTGCTTTTCTCTTGTTGTGAGGGGAGAGAATGCATGCTCAGATGTATTAGAGGAATAATTCTGCTTCAGTAGAAAGGGCAGGCACAGGGCTTGATTATGGCAGGAATGTAGTTATTGCATCTGAACATGAATTGGAAAGAACCAAATGTTTAACACGGTGTTGACCACATGGTTCATTGGTGTAGATCAGTTTTGTGATTAAAGTCTGCTACAAGAGCAAACCAGCAGTTCTACTAAACTGAGTTGTACATTCTTCTTACTCATTTTCAGGTTTCCTTCTGTCCTTGAAATCTTTACAGAACATCTTTTAGATTAATCAGAGCCTGCTTGGTCTTCATGTTTTCCAGTGCATTCAAACTCTGTCTCTTGGTCTCAAATAAGTGGTTGTACACAATATAATAGATTTAAATGTAGTTAAATGTTACATATGCTTTTTCTCTTTTCCAGTATTAAATAATCAGTGTTTGCATATATAAGGCAGATTTTTTAGGGGGCTTGAAATACCCTTTTCCCAAGACAGACAGTTATCAGTAAAATGTCTGATTACTGCCCCTTCTGTGGGGCATGTGACATGATTGGACTCAGTGATCTTAGAGATTGTTTCCAATCTAAAAAATGTAATGGTTCTAAAGTCTGGGCACTGTATCTCCTTAAAAAGAATCTGCAAAGAAAATCTATCTCTGTGCAAAACTAATGGTAAATCACTTTACACAAGAAGCTTTCTGCTGCTTGCTAAACTGGATGAGGTCATCTGCTGCTCCTTCCTGATAGAGGTTCTCTCTGTCACTTGTCGGTGGCCAAGAGGATTCAGGAATATAACTTCTGAGTGGCCTTGTGCTCTGCCTTGAATGGAAAAGTCCTGAGCTTGTCTGTCCATAAGGTGTTCTGTAAGGATCCAGTCTGAAATGTGATTCAACAGAAGCCAAACTGAATCAAATACAGGAGCTCCTTCCCACTGTATTAACTTACTGCCATTTTCTTTTAAATAAAGAAACAGAAATAAGTGCCATTGCTTTCTGACTGCCATCCAAAGTGATAGGAGTGTTTGTACTGTGGGAGCAGGACATCATGGCACAAAAAAGCTTTTATTTCAGAGTAATTTTTTGGCTTTGGTGTTGTATTCCTTGTGGCTGGATATCCATTTTCATCTGCTGATACGTTGGTCCTCTTCAATGGCAATTTGCTCTGCAAATTCTCTGTTTCAGTTCTTAGCACTTTCATTGCCTTGCACGGGAATTTGTGCACTTGAATCATCCCTACTCTAAGTCCCAAAAAGCAGGTACCTAAAGGCAGCTCAGGAGGCAACGAAGTTAGTGGGGTTTTTAGTGTGTCTTGAGATCGTCGCGTCAGCACGCAGGTGCCTGCAGCTGGAGCATCCACAGACGCGTTCGTGGCTCACGGGGGCTTCTTTGTGAGCAATATGGAATAAAAGTGAGCGTAGTGTCGGCAACTGCCGGGCAGGGCTTACTAACACCTTTAATGTCTTTACTTCCCAACTGGTAGAAGTAAATTTTTAAAGTTAAGCATACCTTTAAATTCTTTCCTTACAGCGGCCCGAACACCTGACTCTGCTCCCCTCCGCCCTGCTCGAGCAGCGACAGAGAAGAGAGGGGAGGGAGGGAAGAGGAGGAGGAGGCGGAGGCGCTTCCCTGAGAGCCGGGCAGGACGTACCCGCCGCACGCGGTGCTAAGCGGGAACTCCCGGGCAGCACAGGCACTGCCAGGCAGAGCGATCCGCGCTGGGCCGCGGCCATAAACAGGAAACCCTGGGCGGGCCAGGCCAAGGNAATGGTAACCGGCTGTCCCGTCCCCTCTCCTGCCCTGCCGCTGGTCCCGCTGCCCAGCGATGCTCGGTGCCAGCGGTGCCGTGCCTGGTCCTGGAGATGCTGTGACCGGTGCCAGGGGTGTCGCGTCCGATGCCGGTGACACCGTGGCCAGCGATGCCGTGCCTGGTACCGGGATACGCTGTACCCAGCGATGCCGTGCCCGGTTCCGAGCAGAGTGCCTACATGACACGTTCGCTGGAAGTTGGAGTGACATTGTACTCTGCTTTATTATCCTCGGCTTCTTATTTGCGAGTTTTAACCGCCGCCCCCCTCCCTCTCCCCTCCCCTCCGCTCTAAAGTTGCTTGGTTTTTTTTCTTGTATCTTGAAATAATAGGGTTTTTGAAAAGCAAACCACAAGCGCTTCAGATCCCTCCTTGTCAAGAGAATTAAAATGCTGCTGTGTTTTAAATGCTCTGTAGCTTCAAAGTTTCAAGACTGTCTGCCGAAGTAATTCAACAGTTTTAAAAGTGCGAATCCTTTCCTAAATGAAAGGCCAAAGAGATTAATTACTGCAGAAAAGAGGGGAGGAAAGGCGACTGCTAATCAAAACCAAACTCTTTCCTCAGAAGACTTTATGCAACTATGTAAAATATGTGCTAGTCTAGGAAAAACAGTTGAATGGAAAGTCGGGGTATCTCGATACCACAGGAAAGGACAGCTTGCCAAGAATATCTCCAGTGTTCCCTCGACCTAAGGGTATCCTGGATTGCTTTGATTGTTGTCTTTACTTTGTGCTGCCCATCTCCTCGGCTTTGCTACTCCAGGCCAGGGATAGACTGTGGTCAGCAGAAGGGGGAAAACGTTCCTTTGCATCTTATTTTTCTTGATTTCTCCTTTTCCTCGCAGACCACATTTCAGGATGGGGGTGAAGAGGTAGAAGATGGAGCTGTCTACAATGTCACCCTTAAAAAAGTGCAGATTCAGCAGGCTGCCAACAAAGGAGCAAGGTGGCTGGGGGTGAGTGACGCTGGCACGGGGGCATTGGGGAGGGCTGCTCATGGACTTCGGAGCCGTCTCCAGGGAGCTGAATTCCACAGGAATTGTTACAATATTAACTTTTAGCACCGACTGCTCTCATTCTTAAAAAAAAAAGAAAAAGAACAAACCAAATACTGAACTAGTCTGCCTGGGTCATCTGAAATAACACTGTGCTTGTGTTGACTCTTCCTCTTTTCTTGACCTGTGAAAACAATTTGACCAGCTGTGGCCATGTATCAGGTGATTCTTGGTGCAGAAATAAGGATTTTAGCTTATGGCCCGAGAAGCCGAACATTTAACAGTTATTTCAGACTGGACTATGGCTCATTTCTGCTGTTAGGAACCTATCTCAGATCTCCAAACAAATAGTTGTGTTATTTTGACTGGTGAAGGTCTCTCAGTGTCAGCAGAACTTCCTTTGAACTTGAGGGAATATTGGTGTGGGTCTTATTTCTGTATAACTTTCTTAGCCAGATGAGAAATTAATTGCATTTCTGCAAGAATTACAGCTCTGTACTGTTTTTCAAAGCACGAAGGCTTTAATGGTAAGTAAAATGAACTTAAATGCACACACTTGATTTGACATGCTGCTGAATGCCTTCACCTTTGTCAGGACAAGTCCACAGCTGATAAAAAATGTCCTCACTTCATTGGAATCAGTGCAGCTGTGGCAGTTGGGGCCAGATCTGCAGGAGATGCTTTTAACTTTCATAGTATTTCGTTCCGTTTGTTTTTTCCTTTGGGATCAAAGGCAATAATATTAAGAAGCTGGCTTGATGTAGTACCCATGTTGGTATTTTAAAGGCTTTTTAAACTGCCCTGAGATTTATATCTAGTCATTTTCTTGTGAAGCTCCTGTGACATGAAGCAATACAGCAGAACTGAAACCAGAGTCGGGAAAAATAAGCAAATTCTGCCCTGCATACAGCTAGTGCTTAGAGTCTTCCCTTCTCGTGTTTCCAAGAAGTACATCGAGTACTAATCAGAACAGATAATTTCAAATCTGCTTCCTTTGAGTGGCAGATTTCCCGTTTCTGCCTCCTGTTTTTACCAGAAAAAATATTACAAAGTGTATCTGAGCTCCTGCAACGTTCCCAGCTGGTTTTGTGTATGAGGCGAAGATCATTTTGAACGTGTCCGTGTCCCATAAACATAGTTCAGAAAAGCAGCATTTTTTTCCTGCTTGGGCTGTGTTGTTCCTTGTAATAGAAAGAGTTTGCCAGTCCTTAGTCCTGTTCTCAAAGGAAGGGAGCGTCTATGTTCCTGAGATCATCCCCACAGCTGATGCTGCCCATCCCAATAGGAGGACCAGGTATTGCAAGGTCAGGGCAGTGATTGTCAGGTTCCTGTGGCTGTTGTTGGTTTTTTCAGGTCAGAATCAAGCCCTCTTTGTGGGGAAGGAGGCAGCGTGTCAGAAATCTGCACCTGTTCCAGGCATAAATCCGTGACTTTGGCTTCCAGTCTGGCCACTTCCATGAGCAAAAAAAAAAAAATTATGTATATATTATTTAAAGATATTTTGGAACATATGGGCTGTTTGTTTCCTTTAAGCTCTTCAGAATATCAAGTATTTTAATCTCTTCTTGTGATCTTGTTTTATTAATGACTTTTTTGTGGTCCTGAAATCAATAAATAGCCTCTAACCCAGAGCATTATTTATGAAGAGCCATTCCTGCCCCCCTGCAGTTTGGCTTTGAAAAGCCAAATTGTCTGTTTTAGAACTGTCATCAGGTGACTTGTTTTTTTTAAATCTGGAGTTTATAAGGGTTTATGATTTTTTTTTTTTCTGTGCTTTGAAACTCATTAGCACTAAATTAACAAGGTGTTTGATTTAGCAATGTTGGTCTTAATTTTTTTGATGGTACTCTAATTCAGGCTTAGGTAGAAGACTCAAGTTCAACAACCTATTTGTACATCAGCAAGTATTGAGCCTTCACTGTAACAAACATAGTAACTCTCTTATGGGTCATGTGCATGCCCGGATTTACTTTTTTGAAAATTATTTTTCAGTGTCAGTTTAGTCCTGTAAAAGTCCTGAGGCACTGATCTTCTCCTGGTTTGTTGGGGCAGGTCAAGTTTAATAAACCTTCCTTAAAATTTTCCATCTAGGATCACTGAATGGTTGCCCTGTTATGAGAGAATGGATTGTTTAAAGACCAATCATAAAATTCAAACTAAAGCACCATAAACACTTGCCTGTTGATATACAGAAATGTCTTTCTTGTGTTTCAAGCTTCTACAACTAACAAAAGTAAAAGACAAACAGGCCGTGACTTAAGCAGGCATCAGCAGTTCTGTAACTTTCAGGAGTGTGAAGCTTTTGGATAATCACTGAATTTCTTAGCTTTAAATTTAATATTCGACATCAAAGGATGCCAGTAATAGGCACTGCTTTTGTCACCAAATACTTAGTCACTAAATATTTTGTGAAGCTTAGGACTTTAAGCACTAGAGTATTAGGGAATATTAAAAATTCCAGTGGGAGCTCAGTACTGTGAGGGATGCTGCACAAAAGCACTGTTTTGACTAAAAGGAACGTGCAGATGTGATATTTAAAGAGGATTGTCTGTACACACATCTTAGCTGATGATTGGTATCAAAGCTTCAAAAGTCAAGTGTACCTTCTAGAAATAGTGAGAGAGAATCCCTCCCAAGCACTGGGTTCAACCAGAAAAAGCATAAGTGCATTTTTTTTTTTTTTTTTAAAACAAAGTGGGTTTTGGTGTCTTCAGGATAGATTTTGAGAGGTCTCCAGGATCTTGGAGAGAGGAGGAACAAGCTACAAAAGCCATGGAAGCTGAGATACACAGCCTGACATCTTCGTGAGAGAAAAGGATGAAGAAATAGAGATTTGTATGGATGGATGGCACACTCAGAAGAGGGGATGAGGAGGATTTGGAGTGGACAGTCATAATCAGTTTGAATGGCATTACGTCAGGCTAGAAAAATAGTCATATTGGTAACTGGAAGGGAAGGTTTGGGAGCGTAGCAAGGAATTTGAACAAGGATGTGGTTAGAAAGAGAATGCCGTGTTTTAAAACTTTGTTTTCAGAAAGAACCTGAAAAATGGGATTCGGCTTCCCTCTGAGAATGTGAATGCAGCCCATGGGGAGGCAGGATGTCAAAGAGGATGGTGCTATTGTCTGTGAAGAAAAGGCATCAGAGCATAAGAGACAAATGTTCGGGGTGGGAGAGGGTTGATCTTGAACTGACAGCCAGGTACCCGTGAAATGAAACAGAGAGGAGTTGAGTCATTCTGTAGCCAGAAGCAGATCAGAACAGCCAAACAGTGGCTGTAAAAGTCGATCAGCCACTAAATACCTGAATTTCTGGGGCCAGGAGCAATATGCTGACAGTGTGCATGGCGTGGGGAGGTGAACTCCAGCTGGTGATCTATGGGAAACAGTAAACAATTGAAAGAGAAGGGGAAAAGCAGGGAGTCGAGAAGTGAAGAGGTGGGGGGAATTGGGCGAGAGGGAAGAGTGGTGCAGGAAGAATAGAGGCATGGGTGGGGTGTGGGCAAGTGGACAAGATTACTAATGTAAAATCAAACGAGGTTTTAAAATGCTGTGAAGTGACTATTGTCGAGCCCCGTTAAGCAGCTGGAGTGCTTTATCTCCCCCTTCCAGGAGTTACGGAGGGATGGGCCACCGCTGTCCAGCCCTGGGAGAGGAGGGAATGGTGAGGAATGAGCCGCTCAGATAGGAGGGGCTCCCGAATATCTGCAAATGTCTTTCCTGTCAGAGTCCTTCATCTGGGAAGGAGTGAGGAGGAGACCTACAGTGTGTGAGTATTTAGTGAGGCAGGTCACAGGGAATGCTGACAGGAGCGGGAGTTCCCCAAGCCTCAGTGCTGAGTTTCCACACCTGAAATGATTGCTGATCTTTCAGAGTCCATCCTTGCCATCTAGTTTCTTGCTTTACTGATGGGTGACACGGACTCCTCTTCCTTTGAGTCTTAAATATCCAGATAACAGATAAATACTGTGCTCACTTCTGGCCAGGCTACCTGGCTTCATTAGGCATGGATTACACATCTAGAGGAGATTTAAGAAACTTGATTTTTACATTTTGTTTTCTCTTTTTGGCTACAGCTGAACTTCTGGCTCTGAGGTTTATTCAGGCAGAGATTGATTCAAAATATAGCTTGTCTCAAAGTGTCTTTAATATTATAATGTTGGGTGTATAGCAGAACATGTTCTTCCAAAATTGTAAATGAACTGCTGTTAGAAGGGTGCTTTTCAATACCTTAAAATGCTAAAAGAGGAAAAAGCTGAAAAGTAGCAAAGCTATGACTTGATGTTTGTGTTTTCTTGATGTTTTCTTAACAGTGCAATTATTTGATAATTACCTTTTCTGGGAGTTTTGTGTTTTAAAAATAAATTCTTAAATTTTAAAAATTTTATTTATTTTTTAAATTTTGGTTTATTTATTGTGAGTGATTGCCTTGCACTGAAAACTGCATGTGACCGCAAGTTTAGCTTCTAAACACCTCTACAGTCACATACATTGGCAGGAAGTTTGTGCTGGAGAGTTCAGAGGAACATAGCAAAAAATTGTGGCTAACAAATCTGTATCCCAGTTGGGACCTGGGACACAACTCTCTCTCTGACTCAGTCAATATGTCAGAAAAGAAACTTCAGTCTGGATTTCTTCCTTTCCAGCACAGACCTCCTAACTATGGGTTGAGATTTAAGTGGTCATCAGCTTTTAGGAAGAAGCAAAACCTCACATTTTCTCTGAGCCTGCTCCTGCCTTCCCATGTGCCCTTCTGAGCCAGCTCTGTGATTTCTTTTTCATCTTACCCCTAGATCCCAGATGTTCTGGTTGAGTGTAGTTTCCTATGGAAGCAGCTGGCAAGGGCTTGGCTGATCATTGTCCTTGCTGCAGTGTGCTGTTTTGTCTCTTAATTTAGAGCATGTGTTGGTCACTTTTGGCTAAAGCAGACTCTTTAATCAGGTTCCCTCAGCCTGTCCTGACTGTCCAGACCAAGGCCAGGGTATAGTTCTGGCTGTTTGGCAGAAGCGGAAAAGCAGCTTCCCGAGGAGCTGACAGGCTCCCTACAGAAACTGAGCTGTGCTATTGTCCACTCCAAAGTCTCTGAGGAACTATCTTGGAGAAGGAAGAAGGATGGGGGGTGCTCACATTGATTTTGCATGGGGGAAGATGCCTGCTGGGTGCTGGAGACCCACAAATTAATGTGTTCAGAGGGAACTGAATAATTTTACCCCTAGGTGTGTAGAGTTATCCAAAAGAAAAGTTTGCTATCTCACTCAGCTTGTCTTTTGGTTTGGAGTAGGCTGTTTTGTCCTGTCCTTCCTTCACTTGTGGGCATAGTAGTACCGTGGTACTATTCACAGCCCTTATTAATGACTTCTCATGGAATATTTTTCTCCTCACTTCCTGGTTTAGGCGCAGATCTCTGCTCCAGGGATATCCTAATTAGCTGTCTTGGATGTAGCCATCAGTTGGTTGATAGAGACTGTGTGTACAACAGACACTCAGAAATGGAAACTGAGCCTATTAAGAGTTTTCAGATGAAAGCCTGAAAGATTACTGTCCATTACTTTCCCAGTTCCAAATCCAAAATGCATAATTAGAAGGGTAACTGGCTTTGTAATACAGTATCATATAAAACCTCCTACTCCAAGCTGCCAAAATGTGACAGGGTGGCAGTGCTTTAATCCTGTGGTGTTACTAAGGCTGAGTTAGGGCTGGGATACCCTGGCACAGCCATGAGGAACCAGGGAGAGATAGGGGCAGCCTCCCTTCCTGGGGCTGTGCAGAGGCACCTCTTGCTAATGATTCTTATATTAAGTGGAATAACAAGAGTTAAGGGAGCCTCTTGAGCAAAGCTGCTGGAGACTGTTCTGTTGCTGCACTGGTTGTACCTGCATTTTATGTATCTCCCAAGCCAGCCTGCTCACTTGCCCTTGGCATACTCTCAGTTTACCTGTGACATGCAGGATTAGAATGACATCCTGTGCTGTAATTGCTTTCCCCTGGGAATTCCTCTGACAGCCAGGATGACTGTTTTTTTAAACTGTGCTACTTGGATGCTACAGGTTCTCCCTGAATTCCAGCACCTTAACCGTCTTGCTGCTGACATCGCTGAATATTATCTTGCTTGCTTTTTAAAGAAGCACTATGTGAAAGGAATAACCCCCAAATTTTGCTTGTTCTGTGAAGGAACTGCCACTTTCTTTGTGAATGCTAGATCTAGGTCACTTGTTGGGTTAAGGAAGAGTTGGCAAAGAATGTGGCTATGTGTCATCGGAAAGCCTGGGAGACGCAACACATGAACTGGACTGAGATGCTGTACAGAGAACAGCCCTGGAGAAACCATTAGTTTTACGGTTTGGGTTTTGATGCCTTCATTTAAGGAACAGGCTGAAGCACTGCAAGCACGTTAGTTGTACTTGGATTTAAATTTAACCTTGGTAAAGCTAATTAAAAATGTGTGTAAATGCACACTTTGAACTTGCATGTTTTGCTACTGCTGATTTTTAAATATATAATTTCCTTTAGCCAGCACTGTAAGGGGGTGCAGCTGTGTGAAGAAGCCAGCACAAAGTAGTCAGATCATGGCTTAGCCCCTTGGAGAAGACAGGGTTATTTTGTGTCACAGGGGTAAATAAACACTAACTCAGTGTGGATCCTGCTTCTGCTTGTCTTTGTGTAGTCACTGTGTAGTGTCTTGTAAAGCAGAGGCAAAACGTGTGTGATGTCTTGGTGTTAATACCACATTAAGTTAGTATCAGAGATTGTAAAAGATGATTCCTAAAGGGAATTGAAACCTCATTCTTGAAGGGTTGAGCAGCTCACCAGCAGTTGTCTCTGGGAAGGTGTCACTGATTATTCCTGCAGTCTCCCAAAAGTGGTTTTGCCCTTGATTCACCCCAAAAAGCTCTATGTTCAGTGGCCTTGCAAGCTCTTCAGAAGTGACTTGTAATTTTTCCTGGGTGGCACACTAGCATGTAGGGCTCAGCTATAAAGTTGGTGTTAAATTTTTACACCTTATGGAATAAGAATTTTGTTGATGGATAAGGATGTGTGTTTCATTTTAATTTTTTTCTTTTCTTTTATATAAATAAAGTTTTAAAGCCATAGTGAGGAATTCTGTGTTTTGGACATGGAAATCCATTTCCTGTTTATGGAAATCCTTTTATGTTGGACCAAACTGAACTCATGCTAATGCCTGAATACTCCAGTTTAGCACCATGCCACAAATAGGTGACAGTTTAGGTACTGCAAGTAAAGTAGAAATATATCCAGGTGAAGTAATAATGGTCTTGCATTACCTTACAGCACCTTTCACCCAAATAACCTTCAAAGCATATTTTCTCTAGACTATGTTGGATGTTGTAATGTAACACAGCACAAAAGTAGTGTTGGAGGACAAAAGGTAGAGAGTATTTGTTTGCCTGATGTGCCTGAGATGGGGCCAAATGTTGAAGATGGGGAGGTGAGTTGCTGTCAACCTGATCCCCGGTCACCTGTTGCGCCTGGCCTTGGGCCATCTGCGGGGCCTGGCCCTGGGTCGGCTGTGGTACCCTCAGAAATAATTTGTACCTCCCTGTACAGGTCTGGTTGTGGTTCAAGGCCCTGCAGTGAGTGCCCAACACTTCTGGAAATGTTACAATCTACTGAAGTCTGAGTTAGAACATAGAAATATTATATAGATTCTGACAGGGTGAAAAGGTGAAGGTTTTTGAGATTGTTTTATAGTGGGCTGATAAGAGATAAAACACAAAATGGTGGAGTGATGCAGCTAAAATTCTTTCTTCCTTCTACCCATAAGTCGTGTTCTGATGTGGAGCTATTGGAGGGAACTTTGCAGCAGTTCTGCTGACATGAACATACCTGGACAACACATACTGGTTTAAAACTGTAAATAACAAATTACGTAAAAGATGGTATAAAATGTCAGGAAAGAAGAAGAAGCCATCTTTCACACTTCTTTCTCTCCTTCTAGTTAGCTGTAGAGTAGGTGCTAGTCTGCTTTTGCTTATGCTTATGTTAGTACTGCTGATAAGATGTAATAAACTTCAAGAAACAGCAATATTGTGCTGTCCTTCTTGGCACACGTGCCGTTAACTCGTATATTACGATTGTACTAATGAGGCTATGATTGTAATAAGTAGGATTTGGGTAGAGATTAAAATTCAGCCTCAGTATTGTGGCCTGGGTTTGGGAGATTCCCCTTTTACTGGGGAAATGGGAAAGAGATGGGGAAAAAGTGTTTCTGGGACAATATGGCTTTGAAAAGGCTGTGGTTTTGAGGCTGCTGAAGAGTTTGAAGCATTAAAAGAAGTTGAGGGAGATGGACTGGCTGTCAGAGCTGCATGGTAATATTTATTTAGTGGCTTCATGGTGTTATCACATGGATATCTTCTTCACATGTGACACTTGCAGTAAGGAGCAGCCGCTTAGCAAGGCACAGCAGCACAGGGAAACAATTTAGGACCAGAAGTGAATTAATTAAAAGCACCTGGGGAGAAGACCTGGCCTTCTGAGAGTCCAGAGTTCTGTGGAAGCATTTGCCCCCCATGCAACAGCACTTGTGAAAAGAAACTCTAATGTTAACTAACAGCAGGGAAGTGGGGAATGAAGTGAAGCTTAGAAAATATTGTTAGGGAGATGACAGTAACTCCTCACTCATTCCTGGTGCTTGTTCCCTCATCTCAAAGGTAGGAGAACGAGAAAGGGGATCCACAGGTGGAAAGGGATTTGGAGACCAAAAAGGTGAGGACTGTTGTATTTATGTCTTGGTGCAGCTGGGGTTGATGTGCAAGTTTAACAATAAATCCTCACAGGATTGAGGCTCCATTCTGGCAATGGATAGGAGGATATAGGAAAAGCATTCAAAGCTGTGGCTGGAAAAGGGACACTTTATCTCCAGGGTGGTTTTGAAAGCAAGAGGGGAAAGAAATTAGTGATTTTACATTGCAGGTAATTAACCTGAAGGGACTTGCTGCTGGCAGAAGTAATCGAGTCCAGCCAAGTCCAGGAGGATTCAGAAAGGACTGAACATTTATATAAATAATGAGAACAAATGCATGAGATTCAAAACACAAGACATCAATTTTTGAGATTTAGGCATAAAACTAACATGTTCTGCTGCTGAGAAGAGTCTTCTCCTTTAGGCTGGTTATTCTGAATGTTAAGGGTGTTATTTCTTCACCTTCCTCTATAGCATCTGGCCATTGTTAGAGAGGGGAAAACCTCTAGTTTAGTTTAAAATGTCAATTATTATGTGTGGCTGTTTATAAATTTCTGGTTTCAATTCGCTTGCAGCAAATGTTTGATGAGGCAGAATAAGATTGAACACAGGTACTTATCAAAAGAATCATGAGAACTTTAATGCCCAGGAGGTGTCAGGGCCATATTGCCACATGGTAGAGGAGTTGGGCGTGGGCTGGTTTTTCAGCAGCCCTGCAACATCCTTCTGGTTAAGGAGAACTCTGGGTGCTTAGATCTTGCTCTTTTTCGTGTGTGTAAAGCCAAAGTTTGCATCTGTGCAGTTTTAGACTCTGCAAAAATAGGAATTGTGGGGGTTGCCCTTTGCTTTACCCCATTCAGCTTCACAATAGCTGCTTTAAAAATGAGGCAGCTTAGGCAGAGCAGGGTACTCTACATGTGGGCTCCTCAGACCTTTAATGCAGTGGAAGAGCAATGTCTTTTGACTTGCTGTGGTAGCCTTTATTTATACTTTGCAGAATTGTTTGCTTTTTTTTGTCACTTCCAATCATTGTGCTGAAAGATGTAATGTTCTGCCTACTGTAACCCCTCAGGTCTTTTCTCTGATCCATGTGCCATCGTGGGATCTCTGAGGGTAGGACTTTCAGCAGACTTTTTTCCTGGCCTCACATTTATCTCCATGTAGTTGCATAAGCCATCTGTTGCACATCAGAGTGTAGCTCACCTTTAGCACGTTTGGCAATGAAAATGAGATTTTTGGCAGCTCCACCTCAGGTGTGAAGCTTTGTGCCACTTTGCACGGTGGCATTCACTAACTTTTTGCTCTGCTGGGTTGCAGAGTGATGGAGTTCTGACTTTTTCCTCTGTCACCTCCATGGCTGTCCTGCACATGGCTATGACACCAGCCAGCAGTGCTGCCCCTGGGCCACAATGGCACTAAGGAGGTGTAGGCACTTCAAGTGCTTTTGTGGAGTAATCCTGTTATTATAGCGTGTTATTTAGTCTATTTTTTTTATTGTATTCTTCCCACTTTTTTTTGGTCTGAAAACAGTTTAAAGGATTATTTTCTTTTCCCCTCCCACCCCTCAGCTGCTTTGTACAGTTGCCTTTCTCCCTGTGGAGACTCAACCTTCCAGTCAGTAGCAGTTTCTTCCTTTCTCGGGAGTCCATGGGCTCTTTGTGCAAGTAAAACAACATGTTTTTATTACAAAGTGGCATTTTCCATTGAAAGACCTCAGAATGATTGAATAATATGGAATGACTGAATGCTTTGAGATAGCTTTTGGGCTTCATACTGGAGACTTGTGGTAGATCTCATTAGACTGCCAGATCCCAGTGGTTCATTGTTAGTAGCTATAAATCCTAAAGCAGAAAAAGACCATCCTGTTAGAGCCATCTAAGGTTGTATTCCCTCCTGAATGTAGTTTATGCCCCACACAATCTTGCATGTATTGAATAAATTGAGTTTCTGTTTTGACTTGAATCAAGTGCAGAATGTCCTTCAGTTGTTTAGAGTATTCCTGTGGATAGAACTTGTCAAATGAGGTTCATAACATTTCAGAGATGTGTTGATGTTGGGATTGCAAACAAGTCAGGACACTCATCTGGATTAGCTGTTGTCTGTAGTGCAAAAGAGTAATTAACTAAATACTCCTGAGGTGCATTTGGAACCTAGTTTAAATATCCCATGCAAATAACAGCAAGAAAATTAGTATGAAGATATGCCTCTGCTTTTGTTTGCTTGGTTTGTAGTAATCTCTGGCTGTACCTCTGATGCATTTAGTGTTTCTTAGAGTAGAAACCCTTTAGGGCACAGCTGGTGTCTTTGGTTTGGAGATGGCAGCCATTGTGCTGCTGTTGGAAATGCCCCATGAGTAACAACAACATGTTTCACTTGGAAGGCAGATCTTAGGCCTTTGCATTCATGGAGTGCTTCAGATAGATTCTGGCAGTGGTCCAGGCTCCTTGCTCCCTGAAGCAGAGAAAATGTGAATGAACTCTTGCACACTTACTTAAAGCCCAAGGCTTGCCTTCTTTCTGCAAAAACAGGCACTTTGTTCAGGAAAACATCAGGTGGTCAGAGTGTACAGGACAGGGAAGAGCAGAGGTAGGCTATTAACTCCGGATGGGTAATTAAACAACAACCCCCTCAAAAAAGAAGAAAAATCAAAACAACAGACAGCAAATGGGGACAACTTCTGATTTATCTGGCATTTTAAAATCTTTTTTCTCCCCTTACTTGCAAGCTATACTTATTTTGCATTCTGACTCAATACTTCTACATAATTATGTGTTTTGATTTGTGTCCATTGCCTAAGGATTTCAGTCCAAGTGCAACACAGCGTTCTTAAACCAAAACACAAATATCTGCGGAGGGTTTGGGGCCAGCCCATACCATTTGTGCTGGGGCAGAAGAGGAGGGTTCATGACTGCCGCTGCAGTTAGGAGAATGCAGTAATTTGTGTAAGTGTGCAGTAGTTTAGTTGTCACATGCTTCTGTTTGTCTGCTGAAATGCAGAATTTCTCGTAGAGAAAATACCTGTACAACTGGGACGAGGATGTTGCCATCGCTTGCAGACATACGTGTAGCCAAACACAGTGGCTCCCTGGTTCTGTAGGGGGGGTGTGTGTGCAGGAGAACACCAGGTGATACCATACTCCATCCTTTGTGATGTCTAGATAATATATTAAGAATGCAGTTTGGCGTGGATTTATGATTTAGTTAATATTTTTGGACTCTTTCAGCATGTAAATAAGTATTCAAGCTGGTAACACTTAATATTAGGAAACATTAGCTTCCTGTTACGGCTTTTTCTACTCAGACCCCACCCTGGAGAGGTCCCTTAGTTTCAGAACAAAGGGTAGTAAAAAGCACAGCCATGGAAATTAAGTTTATAATGCAGTGTAGGTATGTTTTCATGATGTGGTCATAAAAGTGGTTACTGACTGCTAACCTATTTCTTTTTAAAAAGCTTAGAAAAAATTTGCATTAGAGATTGCTCACAATAATTATTATGAGGCATATAACAGCATTTCTTGGGTGTTTGTTGTCCCACAAAAATACCTTGTTCCCAGTTCAGTTTACTTTAAAATATGAATCAGTCTTCTGCTAAGTATTTTCTCCTCTGTCAGAAGGCATTTAATCTCCCCACACCTACAGGTTTAATTTCCAGCTATTCATACTATTTATAATTTTATCACTCTTGCCTTATTGTTTACACTGGATGCAGTGGCAGTTTACGCTGATTTCCCGAGCCGGTATAAATTTAATTTCTGTGTACTGTTTGAGCAAGCTTTACAGTATGAAAGGAGAGCCAACAATACAATTAGGATGAATAAAAACATTTTGCGTTATGTAATATGCATTCATGCTACTATTATGCAACAGAATTATTACTTGTGGCATCCTTTAATCCATTTTGAATTTAGCACTGTTGCCTGCTGTCTCATACGGGACCTTCTTTGTTTCTACTGACTGAGCAGAAAGTGATTATGAGCTCCACAGTTAATGTAAATTACATTTCTGGAAGGAGATAAAAAATAGTGTGATTTTACAGGACAAGTGAATACTTGTTGGTAGTCAAAAATCATGATACCATATGAAATCTGTCTGACTGTGTTAGTGGTAATATCAGTCATCCCTTCTTTTTGCTACACTTGGTGTTTATTAAAAAATGACATTATATTTTAGCATTTTTTCATGAAAGAAACATGGCAAAGGGCTTTGCTGACCACTGTTTCACAAACAACATTTAAATAATAGTTTTCCTCTTGCATCTCTTAGGGTAGGCATAGAGTTGTCATTTTTAACATCAAGGCAGCTTAGAAATATTGTATATAAATACAGAATTTGCTGTGCTATGAGATTGAACCTATCAGTATTCCTCAGATGGCAGGTGCACTGTAGCCTGTAATCTATAATCAGAATCACTAATCACTGTTTCAGACTCAAGTGAAATGTTTGAGCTGTCATACTTGTTTTCTCTGCTCAGCACCTCTTCTTTTCTCCCTTGTGGTTCCCAGTCATGGTTCCTGGGTGCTTTGGCACCTCCAGATTTCAAGGGCAGACTGGAAGCTGAGTGAAAGGTGAGAGTGTGGGGAAGGAGGAAGAGGAGTTAAGATAAAGGCTGTGAGCAGAAGCAGTAATTTCTATTTTTGGGGCACAGGGGAGCTGCACCAGCTGCCTTTATCTCCTTAGGGACCCTCTGTAATCCATACCTGGAAAGGCTGTTAGCAGTTTTCACAATTAATCACTGCCTGCTTTATGCAAGTCCCAGGAGACTTTGTAGAGCTCTTTTCTCACGGAAACGCTGTGTAACACTTCCTTTGGCTCCAGAAGTCAAAATATTTTAGAAAATGAGCTGACTGTACTGCCAAAATGGGCACTAAAGCCCATTTCCTTGCCTTCATCCTGATGCTCTGCTCACTTAGCTGATAATTATTTTGAGTATTTCTTTACTGCTTGGTTTGGAGATTGGACATTTTGGTGTTTCTGGGCACTGAAGAGAGGAAGATACTGAGTTTTACAGATAATTTTCCTCTAGTACAGGAGAGCTTTGGGAAGATACTTAGTATGGGACACATTTATTTACTGGATTATAAGAGTGTTTTTAGTAAATGTCATTTGATGACAGATATTCCTCCAACACTGTGAGGTGCACATGACTAAGAATCTTACCTGACTTACTGGTTTCTTTTTCTTGCTTTTCAGTTTTCAATTAGGAACTTGCTAAGCTTCAGTGTCCAGTCAAAACTGCCACCATGCCTAAAAGGGAACCAGGGTTGTGATGAACTGCAGGTCTGTGAAACACGACAAACAAAAAAGAAACATTGGTAATCTGATGTTTCAAGTTCAGTTAACTCAATGAGGTTAATAAGAGAAGAGGGTGAGAGGCCTTGTATTGGTTTTGTTCAAAGTCCTTCTAGCAAGAGAGGGGAGAGGCAGGATGAGAGGGAGCTTTTCCTAGGTAGAAAGTGCCAAGAAGGTAAGTGCATAAATAGTACAAGGTAGAGATGGAGATTCGGAGCTGTTCAGGTGATTTTTTTTTTTCCCTTTAAAAACATTGTCTGCTGCACAGTGAGCGTCTTGGATGAGTTGATTCTCACTGAATAATACGGCTACATTCCTTCGCTGCACAGAGGCTTCTGAGTGGGTGAATTCAGAGCAGGAATTCCTATGTTCCTATGTCTGGATAAGCTCCGCCATTTGCAAGAACGGCACAATGCCATTTTAACATAGACCTCTTTGAAGATCCAGTTTACTGAGGCACTTGCTAAAACTCCTTTAGATGCATGCAGGGAGAGGTGATGTGTAACTTAGGTTTCTTTACTTTTGCTTTGATTCATTTGGAGCTGGTCCCACAAAATTCACCGATATCCATATGAGTTTAAATTTGCATCACTTCAGAAGGTGTGAGAATGCACAGCTCAGCACCCTGGAATGCCTCTTGTTTCTTGTTTTCCCCACGCTGGCTTTAAGTAGTTGCAAGGTGTCCAAGTGAAATGGTTCTAACTGAGCAGCAGCATTTGTGTAAGAGGCATTTTTTCCTTTTCTCTTTTCCCCTCTAAATCTGCCCCACAGCTTTTGTGACTGTTTGCCAGCGCTTCAGACAGATATCAGCCAGGCTGTGAGCTGTGAGGAGAAAACGAGAATGCTTTTTGTGTCATGATCATGGAATTAATTGGTCCTGGAAACTCTGGGTTGCTGCCAAGAATGTGGCAAGAAAGGAAAGGAAAAGGGCGGAGCTTTGGAAATTCAGGAATACTCCTTTTTGGAGCTTAGGAAAGAGCTCATGAACTTATTTTGGCTTCTGAGTTTGGTGCAATCAGCATGCAGAATTCTGGTTTTACGTGTTATTTTTTGTTTTGGTGGGGGTTTTTTTGTTTGTTTGTTTGGGGTTTTTTTGTTGTTGTTTTGTTTTGTTTTCGTGGGGTTTTTTTGTTGTTGTTTTGTTGTTTTTTTTTTTTTTTTTTTAAACAGTATCCAAAACGAGGAAATGGGAGTTAGTGAAGTAGCAAGAGTTCTGTGGCGAGCCCTGGTGTAATTTTATTTAATTTCATTTCCAAGTGCACTGTTGGATAAAAGCAGCTGCCTTTGTCTGCAGAACATCCACCGCTGGCCACCCAAACCCTGCACTGCCAGCCACGCTTTCTTAGGCTGGAAATTCTGCTTCAAATTCAGAGTTTTCCCCCATGCAGACTGTTTTCAATGCTGGCAACTGGGCACAGAGCACCCTGGGCTTTAACTCTGCCAGGCCCCGCAGAACTTGAGGGCAGGAGGCAGCGGGGATGGGTATGGCCTTGTGATAAATAGAGACTGGAATATTGGCTTTCTGCAAATGTTAAGTAATGTTAAAAGTAGTGGCTTTGTCACAAATAAATGTTATAAGGTAGTGTGGTTATAAGGATGAAGTGTTTTTTTTTTTTTTTTTTTTACTTTTTATTCAACTAGAGACTTAGAAATAGCTATAAACTATTTGCTGGGACCAGCAAATAAGATAATATTCGTTGCCAGGAGGCCTATCTCCACAGCAATCACTGATTTTGGGAAGAGAGGAACTGTTCCTGAAAAGGTGTTGAATATTCGTCGCCATGAGGCCTATCTCCAGAGATCACTGATTTTGGGAAAAGGAGAACTGTTCCGGGAAAGGGTGTTGAATATGTATAATTGTTTATGAATATGAAATAAGTCGATGTGTATGTAAAGGGAGTCCTCAGGACAGCAGGTGTGCTCTTGGCAGAGTGCCAAAGCACCCAGCGCTGTGACTTTTTGCTTTATTATCTCTGTCCCTTATTGTCCTTTATTAAACTTCTAAATCTTAACAGGAGAGTGAACCTCGTTTTTCACAGCCTGGCCCAAAAACACTTGAAATACTTGTGGCTCCATTTGATAAGATTAGCCCCGGCACTGCTCTGTGGCACTGTTTGGGCAAAATCGCCACTTCTCAGAGGGTTTTTTTGTTCAGCGGTCATGCGGTGGTGTTGGGAGTCAGTGCAGTGCAGATGAATGTCAGCTGCCTTGGCTCTGTCTGTCCTGCACCCACGGCACAATCCTGTTTCCTTCCACTCAGTTATAAACTCCATCAAGGTCTTTGTTGGAAGGAAATGCTTTGTCAAAAAAGTTGTTTATGTCTTTGCAGTTGTTCTTTACCAAAATACTTGACTAAGACGACTAAACAAGTTCTATTTCATCTGTCTTGCTGTTTTTTTAAGGATGTGTGTCTGCATGTTAAATTAAGGATATTTTAGGTTTTTCTTCTCTTAGACTGACATTTTGGATACTTACATTTCTGGAGCTTTTCAAGTTCAATCATGCCATGATTTGATTTTTTTTCCTCTCTTTTTGTTTTCCACAAGGATGAGTATAGATATTAAACATATTTATTTGAGAACCTGTGTGTAAGGAACAATGTGAAAAAAATAAGGTTAAAATCACAAAGAGCATCTTATACCTGCTCTCAGAAGGTTACAGCAGACTCATATTTAGACAAACAGTGACAATCTTGATCAGAGTGCTTTATTTTCAGTTAACGTACAAGTTACTGCACTTCAGGCACTTTTGTTCCAGCACAGGGTGCCTGTCCAGTAAGTTAATAAAAAAAGAGTGGAAAACTCTATCTGGAAAAGCTGTAAGTTTCAAGGAAAGTGAAAAGCATTTAAAAATCTGTCAAAATTGCATTTAAAGTGTTAGTTAGATGCTCCTGAGTATAACTGCAGAATTTCTGAATAAAACAACTCTTTAGTGGAATGGTAATGTTTCAAATGATTGAGCCTGAAGAATATTTGATATCTCCTTTTCTTACTGTTCATCCTAGTTGCTTCAGTATTTTTTCCAATCTGCATAATGAAAAGCAGTTAGATTGATTTCATTCCACAATTCTCACTTTCAGAATCTCAGTAGATAATATTTGCATTGGAAAAAACCTGCAGAGCAGTGGAGTTTTATGGGTGAAAGCAATTGTTTCCAGTGATATTTCTGAGATAATGACTTCAGTTCTGTATATCTTTGTTTTGATAGCAGCCTGGTTTTGTACTAATTAGCATTTTAACTCTCCTTTTTGTCTTGAGTCTCTAATCCCTCTTGCTAGGCTGTAGCATTAATTTAGGTGATGGTGGCGTTTATAGTTAATTTATATTCCCACTGAAGCTGAACAGGTAGTGTTTGACGAAAGTTTTCCAGCCTGTATATGTTTTGGTCTGCATGGAGCTCTCCTGTTTCAGCAAGAACTGTGTATGTTTTGTGGTAATGTTTTGTGCTGTAGAGCTGTAAGATAATCACCTTAAAGAGAGTGGGCCTCTTGGAAGGTACGGCGTTGCCAAGGGTTAATAAAGATGTTGGAATTACACTACATCAGTACATACACAACCTCAGAAAATAAGGATTTGCAAGGATACCTCCATTTAATCTTTCTACATTTGCTTTTGATAGATGCTGTAGGAAGCTACTTGCTCATCACTTACACTTGTAGATTATCAAAGTTATAATCTGTTGCCTGAAAAATCAAAGTGAGATTTTAAAAGACATAAATCAGACTATAAAATGCCGTATCTGTTTGTTTCAGAGGACCAAGAAAATGTTACCAAAGCACTGAGATGCTGAGACATTGAGGTTAGACTGCTGGACACAGTGCTGAAGGAAACGAAGAGGAGCTGGAGAGCTTTTTTTCTTCTTTGGATGCACAAAACTGTGCAAAGCTGGTGTCATTTTTTGGTGCCACTAGCAGTGGTCACCATCCACTCCTGTCAAAAATTGCAAAGAGATTTAGGAGTGTCTTTTCATGGCAGTGAGTAGAGTGTTCCTCTGAGCAGAGAGCACTAAAACAAACATGAAAACTCCTTGGCTTTGGGTAGCCTGGTTGTGTCAGTGAAGAGATGGCCTCTTGATTAAATCCAGACTGAGCAGTTTCCTGTTAGCATGAAACTCAGCCCACAAGGTCTTATTCTCAAAGCCTGTTATTGAGCTCGTCTGCCAAGTCCCTTTTCCTTTTAAACTTACAGGCAGAATTGCTAAAATAATACAAATACAAGCAATCCCAAAATCCTCACAATGATTTCTAACAGTATGATGTTTTTCTGACAAAGTTTTTAAGTTTGGGGTTGGTTTTGTTTTGCTTTGGTGGGATTTTTATGGGGGTTTTGTTTCTTTTTAACATTCTCCCAACATGATATCTTGGGGAAGTTGTAGTGTTGCAATTAATGGAAAATTTTATGCATGTATCCATCTTGGAAACAGATTCTGCCCTTGTTTTGAATATACTTACATGAGATAATGAGAGGGTTTTATGTACCCTGGTCCATAAACCATTACATTGTGAGTGGGGCAATGTGCTGGATTGAAAATCAAGAGTTAAATACAGTGGTGCAGACTTTCTTCCCTGTCTGAAAGTGGTTGTATTGTGTAACTAGTTATTTTTAAAAGTGTATTTTAATTGTAAGATGAAGAGTTAGCTAGAAAATTATAATTTTTTAAATTTTTTTTTTTTTTGGAACGAAGTTTTACTTAAGGAAATTTTGAATGTAAGAGAGTTACATAGTGGTGACAACATATTTTGTTAATGTTTTTGTAATGACAGTATGATACATAATTCCAGATACACTTTTAGTTCATTTTTATAATTAATATGTATTTCCAGATGCACCTTTAAGTCAGATATATTACAAGTTATGTGCCTTTAAAAAAGCCATAAGATCCATGGAACAAAATGTAGCAAATTTTTTCCCTGACTAGTCTGTTTCATTGTTTTTTAAATACAGGTAGTAGGTTGTATTTTAATGTCACAATAAACATTATTCCAACATAATTGGATTTCATTAAGCTGGGAAATGAGATAGCAAGCTTTGTAATAATGTTAGAGACAGAACCTCAGAATGATACTGCAGACATCTATATTGTTTAAAACCAAAAGGGATATTTATTAGAAACAATTCCAAAGCAGTGGAGGGTAGTGATGTAAATAGGAAGTGGGTGGGGTTAATTCTCAATTATCTTATCAATAGGTGATTTTTTCCTTTGGGTTTTGACAGTGTCCCGAGCAAGGGTTGGCAGTGACTGTCATTAACATTCTGTCTCCATGCCCTTGGTATCAAGGTGTTTGTGTAAATATTGGATATTTTTTACTTATAATCCCCTTTTTAAAGCTTTTTATCCCATATACTTTACAAAATAGGATTTAAAGGAGTCACAAAAATACTTTTCAGAACTGTCCTCTAAATAATGGCAGAATTTAAGGAAATGTTCTTTTAGACTCAAAGCAGGCTCTAAGCATTTAAAACAAATGCTGTTTAAAAAACATACCCACACACAATCCCAAACCCTGGATTTATGGACAAATATTGTGCCAAGTGGAAACTGTAAGAGAAAATTGAAATGTTAGAATGCCTTGTTTGCAAGATGAGTTTGACACTCTTCTTGCAAAAGTATCTTGAAATGTTTTTGCACCAAATGTGTTCTGACCTTGGGTCCTGTGTGACACCACAAAGTTGGTATTTTTAGCAAGGGAATCACAAGTGCCAGTCCTTAAGTTATGGTCAGTTTTCATGTTTATTCAGAAGTTAAATGAAACACTGAATTAGCACTTTTGTTCCCTCCAATAATATTACTCTTTGTGGGATAATGGATTGTCTTTTAGGTAATAATATATGGTGGAATCATGACTTAACTTGATAGTGGTCAGACTGTAAAATATTTTTTCAGCATGTCAGAGAAATGTTTTAAAATAAAGTTGCTTAAAACCTCCATTATTTGATACAGCATTTGGTGCTTGGAGAGCAGCAAAAATTGGCAAAATCATTAAGTAACTGGTGATGGCCAATTCTTGTGAAAAGACAGGATTTAATCCATTGGAATCTGTGCCAGGGATCTGTCTCCTGCCTGATTTTTGCACTTTGCTTTTGTTTCCTTTTGTAGGGTGAAGGAGACCAGTTACCCCCAGAGCACACTGTCAGACAGTATGAAACATCCAAGATCAGGGCTATAAAAGCTGGAACTTTGGAGAAACTGGTGGAGAACCTTCTCACAGCTTTTGGAGATGCGGATTTTTCCTACATCAGCATCTTTCTTGCAACATACAGGGCCTTTGCTTCTCCCAGGGCAGTGCTGGAACTTCTCCTGGACAGGTAAGATGCAGCCATCATTTACATAACAGGAGAAAGTTGTCAGGAACTTCTTCCCTTGCTTTTAGTGTGCATGGATTTAATAACCTGTTGTCAAGAATACTGCAAAATCCAGAATTTCAGCAAACATTCAGTGTATAAATGCATTGCTGCTCACATCCCAACTCTCATCAAAGCGTAGGTAAGGAAATTGTGTCATGTCTGGCTGCTAAAGAACACACCTGGACCAACAGAGCAAAGTTAGTACAAGTTTCCCTTAAAAAACCCAACAGAATGCATGGGCTGCAAAGTCATACCTAGAATAGATTCCAAAGTTTTGCTGGATACCAATATTTTCAGACCTTGTTTTTCTGTTTGGGGCTGCTGATTCAGAACAGGGATTGTACAAACACAAGAATGAATTTGCCCTCCCGTTCTATTACATCACATGAATATGCAGCTACAATTTTTTGCAGACAGCCCAAGAACTGCTAAAGGTTATAAGAATAGCTTTTATGCTCAGACTGTTAAATCATGGATGCTATGTCTGCATAAATGCTTGGAACACACAGTATTAGTTTCTCACCCTAAATTCGAACTGAGACACGGCTGTGTCAGGGGTGGTCTTATTTAGGGAGTGTCATATTTGTTGCACTTTCAAAATCCGTGATTCACAGAAATGGTTGCTCTGGCATGAAGTAATTAGAACAGAGAAGTGGCATAAGAACTCCTAGGGTTTAATCTTTTGCTCTCCCACTAGGTAGATAAGGAATAAGGCATGGGTAAATTATCTGTGCTTTTCTTTTCATCTGAAAAGGATAATTCTGTCTGCTTTGTAGGAATGCTGTCTGGCTCAATTAGGAAAGCTAATAACAATAATAACCTGACAGTCAGGTAAGCAGTCAGCTGAGAAAAGAGCAGCCATCCTGGAGAGCAAACTTAGTTACAGTTACATTGACTCTCTGTACTTTATCTCCTCTGTCCATCCCAATTCTGGTTCAGAATGTGAGGAATGATAAAAATTGACAGTGGATACATATAAGAATATAAAAACATTGAGGTTCTAAGGAAGATGACCCTGCCTTCTTCCTCTCATGCTGATTTACAGGGGTGAAAATGTCAGGAGAGTGCAGGAAAGCCCAGGAGAACTGTCTCCATAGAACAGAACTCTCTTTTCTGAGCCCAGTTTTGATCTTGCTGGCTTTTGTGTGTCTCTGAGCAACTTATAACATCCTCTCCAGACAACAGGCTGCCTGACCTTGTCCGTATCATCCCCAGCCTTTTATAATACGTGACAGGATCCACAGGAAATCCTAGGAGGTTACCACTTCCTTCCCCTCTCACAAATCTTAGGAGTGTAGTGCTTAAGAATCCATGGATGTTTCTCTTGGCTTTTTGTATATCATGGATAATCTAGAATTTTATGGCTTGAGAGAAAATACAGGTTAAATTTAAACTATAAAAGTTAGAATGATATACATGTATCTGAGGAATATGGATTTGGGAAGAAAAGCAGATGTTATAAAGAAAAAAATTGAAAAAAAAGATAGATTTTAATTGATTTTAACCAGCTTGGTTTTCATCTATAGATTAGTTGAGAATAAGTAGCCAAGCATCTGCATTTTTGCAACTTCATTTTTAGTGATACTTGTTAATAATCAGAGTACAGAGACTAAAGTGGGTATCAGTGCATAATTTGTGTTTTGTTTTGTGTGCCAGTGAAGTAATAATGAAAAAGGCAATCTCTTAAAAAAAAAAAAGGCAGCACAATTTTGCAGTTTTGGCATTTGTTGTCAGTTTTAGTTTCATCTGAAGAGCTTGAGCCCTCTTATTCTTGGGGATAGAGCAGGGTTGTGGAGTAAGGGAACAATTAGGAGTAGTAGTGCTAAGCTCTTGTTGTTTGGTTCAAGGGAGAACAGTGATGTGACCAGATCAAAAAAGGCCCTTCCAGCTTTTCACAGGTGAGCAGCTCCTTGGGAGAGAGGAGGGAACAGCATCCACATCTCCCATTTGCAGGATATTTTATGTTGCAGCGACATACTCACTGGAAAACTTTCTCCCCAATGTATTTATGGAAGCTGGATCACCCTCAAAGCCCAGTGTGTTCAGTTTATGCTGGATTTGCTGTGGATACAGTGTTGCAGAATTGTCTGATGAATGTGTTAGACTTACAGAAACCCAGCTTACACAAAAAGTCCTGAGACTCTTGGGAAAATGTTCTGGGAAATGTACATATCCTGTACCCTGAGTGTGTGGGGATATCTCTTGGTCACTTGATGCTGTCTGCAAAGTATTGTGTCCAAGCAGTGCAGTACTGACTGAATTTGGGACAGGAAATTTATGGTGTCCAAAAGCAGGTGAGGTGCTCTTCCCTGAGTCAGGGAAGCAAATAAAAAAAACTGATGCTATGCTTAAGAGAAGCTTTGGTTTTAGAAACAGTTTTAGAAATCTGGTTCTTGCAGTTTTTTATTTTCTTCCCTCCAGGACTCACATTACACTTTTGCTTTTATTAAATTTGAGACAGGAGCCCTATTAATATTTTTAGCCAAATCCAGCCTAAAGAGGTGGTTTTTTTGTTTTTTTTTTTAAAAGATAAATTAGTAGGCACTAGACAAAATCTTGAGCATAGGCTGGGATGTTGAGAAGTGAGTGGGACGACTTGTGTTTCCAAAGCTGTTTAGGAGCAACTGAACATCCACATCCTTTTAGCATTCATGGGAGTTCAGCATCTAAGTGCAGCAGACAGCTTTGGAAATCTGCCAAGCTTTTAACACTGTACCATCTGATATTTTCTAGTTGTTTGGTACAAGTGGGCAGGGAGAGTTAAAAGAAAAAGATCCTGTTGGTATTTTGATGTGGAAGCACTCCAAGGAAGTTCCTGGAGAGAAGAAGAGTGATTCTTCCTGCCCCTGGGTATGGGGATACAGTGTGGTGCCTTCAGTATTCCCAGGGGGATATTCCAAAGTGTGATGGAATCCAGAGTTGGTTAGCTATCCAGGTGAGGGTAGAAGGAGGCCAAATTCCTCTCTTCCATTTTTTATTTTGCCCTGATAACTGTGTTCCTCAGAAGTGGAGCCATGCTGTACTTGTCACAGGCACAGATAAAGTAGCAACCAGTCCCTGTCTGGAGTAGTTTACAGAGGAGGCAATTGAGACTGTGGGAGAGTTGGAGCTGGGTAGTGACAGCAAAGAAGAAGTTAGTTTTATGTTTCCCATTCATTCCTTTTGCTGGAGGGTGAATGGAGAGGGCAGGGGAGGCAGAGGGGGAGTGTTGAAGGAATGGTTCCTGCAGTAGCAGAGCTGCACGTTTTGGGACAGCAGCTTTGCTGTGTTTGACTCACTGCTGTTCCTGTAGCATCTATTATTTCTTCTCTTCTTCCTTTATATCAGGTGGCTTGTCTACTCAACTAAAGAAGTGATTTCACTTCCATGACTCCATGTGTGTCGGATTCAAGCCACCTTATTTTTCCTGAGGATCTGGGCTTCCAAATTGCTTGTTTTGATGCTTACAAGCTTATTTAGGGCTTTGTTTGGGGCTGTTGTGGAGACCACCTTTCCCTACTATTTCTGAGTTACTTGGACTATTTTCTTCCCTCTTCTTAACAGAGGTGCAGGGGAGTATTTAAATACTCAATATTACCCATTACATTCTGGTCTCATTTGCTTAGTCAGTCCCTTCGAGTGCAGTCTGTAACTTCCCAAACGCCAAGCTGAAAAGTTCTGTGGGCTACAGGATCCTTTTGTTGCTCGTGTCTCTTTTTGTATGCAAAGCATTCCTACAAGGCTGGGCAGTGAAAGGCTCTTTGTGTGGAAACTGATGAGAACAGTGCTGTAAGGCTGCAGAAAGGCTGTTCTTTACATCAGTTGTGTCATTAACTCCTCCTAACCCATATTTAATGACCTGTTGTTCATGGAGAGATGAGAGAGAGGCAGAGATTTACATCTGGCAACATAAGGAAGATTTATATCCTTCTCCAGTTTTCCACAGAAAACTGGCTGCTCTTTATTGCCATCTTACGGATTTCTCCTGTAAAAGTCAGCTTGTGTCTCTAGTGGGATTTAAACACAAGTGCCTAATGTTCTGCAAAGACATATTTAGTATTTCATGTAATAGTAGGACAATGACACTGAGATTCATCTCAATAAATTTTCCTCAAAGAATTAACATCAAGTTTTGAAAACTGAATATAAGAATTTAATTTTTATTTTAAAAAATTCCCCCAGCAGGGGGAAAGTGCCTTTTGTCTACTGTCTAGGATGTGTTTTAGGAATCTTACAGAGTAGATGGCAGTGGAGAGTGAAATCCTCTCCCTTTAACAACAGGTCTGTGATTCTTATATATGAAGCCTTAGACCAATGCTTGAGAGGAGTATAAAACTACCACTACTTCCATCCCTTGAAACCTTTTTGTATGAGTTTGTGACAGTTCTGACACAAACGTTTGGGGCAGAAACAGCTCACTGTGTTCTTTCTGTCTGATGTTACCAGGTTGTTGTAGCACAAGCACTTAAGGATGCACTTGTTTTAACTCTTCAGATTAATTGCAGGTGTATAAACCTGAATGGATAAACTCAGCTTGTCTTATTCTGGACAGTGAGTAATCATCCACCTTCATTAAACCTGCCTGTAAGGAGCCATGGAATTCTTCATGGATAATTATGGAGCTGTATATCTGAACAATGGGCACTCCCACTGAAAATGAAGTACATAATCCTGCCTGTAAGGCACAGGGTCGTGCCACGTAGCTAAGAGATTTCTCTTTGGCACTGTTGGAGTTGTGCCCATGGTTCCCTCTTTCCCAGTGGTGTTTTTACAGCATCGTGGGCTTTTCCCACTTATATCAGGAGTTTGGGCACAAAGTGAGCACTTGTCACCTGGGAAAGCTTGGAGCTGTTAGGAATGGCAGGTGCTAGAGACACAGAAGCTGTATTGGAGAAGGTGGTTGTGTTACTGTCTTGCTGCACACTGGAATGTTGCCCTGGGAAAGGATGGTGTGAAAAAAGGCAGAAGGGTCTTGGAGCTGTGAGCACAGACACTGTTTTGGTTGATTCTGCCTGTGTGCAGGCTGCTTCATATCAATTAACTAATTAGGTTGGAAGATACTGGCTGTTTCTTTAGGATTTTTCCCCTCCTAAATGAAATAATCTTCAAGCTCCTTCATTCTGCCCACCTGTTAAGATTCCTGGTAGTTTGAGCTGGAAGCGCTTTGTAGTTGTTCATGGTGTATGAATGATGCTATTGGGGATTTTGTTTTTATTCACTAGAGTTTCTTCTAAACATCCATCTCCTTTTTCAGGTTTGGTAACCTGGAGGCCTCAAGCCATGGAGAAGTGGCAAACCTGAATTCCTTGGAATCTGAGATGGTACTCAGGGTGTAAGTATGGATTTGCACTGTGGAGCAAGCCCAAGGCAGGATTTGGTCTTGGAGGAGGATGTGGGCAGCAGAGCTGTTGTTTCTATTGAACATTCACAGCACTGTTTGCATGCTTAAACAAGCTCATGGAAAGGCCAAATACCAATTGTCTTGTAACATATCAAATAATACCATACATCTCTTGTAGGGAAATTGTTTTGGAATTAAACATTAGATGAACACCTCTAGGCCAACATTTTGTTGATTAAACGAACAAGGAGTGTTTGTTTCCTCTGCCTTATCTGTGGCAGTAAGTGGTTATTGCTTGTGAGTGATTTTATTGTCATACAGCAGTGCCTAGAGAGCAAAGCTGAGAGTGACTCAGGCAACGTGTGTGTGCATGGATCTTTTCCATTAGTGCCCTGTGATTTACAGTGCTGCTTTTAGACTGAAATTTAAATTCTTATATCATCCTCATTTGCAAAAGAAACAGCAAAGCTGCTTGGAACCACAGTTTAAATGAGGAAAAGGTGATTTGGCTATCCTCCTAGGGTTTTATCTTTAGACATTGGGTGTAAAATGTGCCTTAGGTCATCAGCATTTGTACTTTGACATCTGTGGTTTGCATGCACTGTGGCATGTGTGGTTATATTTGATTACAGAATGAAGATGCTTGATTCTTGTCAGCATTACTGGTTTTCTGTTCCTCTTGCCCCATGGGACTTGACATAGGAGCTTAACTCTCAGTCTTTCCTGGCTGGTAAAATATTTTGCTCTCATTTTGCTATGAGAACTCCTCAAAGAACAGCTGGTGGTTAAAACTTGGTCACAGGCACAAAGGATGCAGCATTATATCATGGGTAGAAGCAATAACAGCCAGTGGTTCCCACACTTCCATCCAGACTAAGCTCTAGGGTCTTCCAGCTTTGGGCAAACCATTTGACCTCCCCTGTGTCAGTAATAAAACATGAGCTAAAGCTGTACCCTTCCTGCAGAATAGCTGAAGGATTTATACTGGGCATGAGGAATTAATTTCACCAGTATAAAACCATGGTGGGATTAATTGCCCAACTGCCTTTCCATGGACCCAGAGGACTTTGATGAGATGAAGAGAAAAGGGGTGAAACTGATATTGATGTTACTTGTGTCACTTGGGCTTTGGGCAAAATGCATCAATTTTTAATTATACCTGCAGGTGAGTGTGCAAGCAAATAACATTTAGTAGGACAGTGTTTGTTTTGGTTGGTTGGTTTGTTTGTTTTCAGTGGAATTATTTTCTGACTGACATACATACAGTTTACCAGTCTTGTGAATTGCTTCTTGCTACATCAGTGCTTTCTTCCCTCTTGGCACATAACACCTTTGCACAGCCAGGGACAGACAAATGGATGGAGCCTGTGGTCCTATTCCTGTGGTAGCTCAACTCTGGATGAGTTTTCTGACAGATTTTTCATTAATGTAGTTCAGAACAGCTGATTTTAATCCTTATAAGATACTTTTTATGTGTAAATTTGATATCTTTACTCAAATCCACGTCTATAAAAAGCTCAACAATGAAGTTGTCAACAAAGTTATTTGTCAGGTATACATGTTTTAACAGATCCCATATAAATATGAATTCACTTTCCTTCCTTAAAAATTTCCATTGCTCTCAGTTGCTCTGGCTACTTGTCTCTGAGATATGATTAATGGTATCTGGAAAGTGTTTGGCTTTGTAGTCCTGTTGTGAAGCATGTACCTCTGGTAATTCAGGTTTTCTCTTGTCTGGGATAATTTCAATATAATTGCATTTGCCTTCTTTTCTCATAGAACAGAAATATGATGTAATTGTACTCTTGCTTTTATATGACTTGGAGAAATAAGAGGAAGAAGCAGTAGAGCTTTGTTATTTGTTGTAATTAACTCTGTATTTCTCAGAGGAAAAATATCTCATGGGGAAGCCTGTGGTCTGTGGCCAGAAACCTTCTGCATTCATCAGACTCCTGTTGTGACAGCTCAGAGGCTTTAAAAAGACAGTTGGGCCATTAGAAGTAGGGATGCAATTTAAAGTATTTCCACTCATTTGACACAAAAAAAAAGTTAAGAACTGCATGAGGAGAGTTCATGACTCCTTAAGTACCTCATGGAGCCTGTAAGAAGGAGGGGTAGCAAAAACAGAGGGTATGTGTGGAAGGAACATTGTCTTGTGTGGTGCACTGTAAGCCCACAGATTACTGCCTTCTATTTTGAAATTCTCTGTTCTTTTTGCACTTGTAATATAGAGCTGTGATGTATTTTGAGGAGAATGTCCGATGTAAATAATCTAAGTTTTTGAAAAATTATATGAATATTCCACACAGTGTTTATGTAACTCAGAACCTGCAGATCCAGAGCTAGGGCTTGAGCACATTTGTGGAACAGCCTTGTTAGAGGGGCTTGTGGGAGCTTTAAACCTGCCCTGCTGGGGATGGTATTCCCATATCCTGTAGTGATGTGTAGTTGCTAGTGACCCAAGATCCCTTCAGCTGTGTTCAGAAACATGCCTTTCTAGGACCCCTTCTGCCAAGGGGATTTTGTCCTCTTCATTTGAACATCATTCCTATCATTTTTTGGGCTACTGGAATGGTCAAAATTTGTATTTTTCAACAGGGATCTGACTTCATTACATCTAATATGTTGTTTAAACAAAGGTACTGTAGTTTTCAAAATACCTTGGATATTAGAGTTGTGAGTAAATTCATCAAAACCATCAAAAATTTTGTAAGCTTCAAACAACCTGCCTTTTTCTTTTCCTGTCAGGACCCACCTTGGCTTTTCATGTTCAGTAGCTTGCTTTCCACACTTCTCACTACTTTCAGTCCATCAGAAAGTTCATGATCACAAGTAACAGAAGAATAAACTGCAGAAAAGGTCATATATTCCAGCTAAACATCAGAGTTAGATGGACTTCAGCCTGTGTTTCCAGAAATGTGATGCCGTGTCTCTTAATTGTCTGATAAGAGAGTTGAAAGGAGTAGCTTATTTGACCCTCTACCTCCTATAAGTAATTTTTTTGTTCTTCCTGTTATCATATTAACAAGATTGTCTTGTGCTATGTCTCATTCTGCATGTTTTTGTGTCGAGGGGTGACAGACTTCCCTTCTCACTATATGTTGTTACTGTCTTTGGAGTCTTCTGTGTTCTCTGCATGGCTTTTTGCTTAGGACTTCTGTTCACATTCAAAAAATGTGTAACACACCAAGGTGTGTGACAATTCAGAATAAAACCATATATACATTAAACATAAATGATCAGCATGATGAATAGCACTAAGATTTAAAGAGAGGTCCATAAAATTTCTCCTATAATTTAGTTATGTTCTTGGCTTTTGAATGAGGTTGTATACTTCAAATGTGTTGTTTGGTACGTCACCTGACAAAAAGCAAATGAGGAAAGAAAGTAAAGCAAAAAGTAATTCTTTCTCTTGCTCATGTCTGATGTGAAGGCTCTCTGCACCTTATCAGGCAGAGTCATGGAAAACCTGAATGGGATAGTCACCTTCTCAAGATCTTCAGCACCTTTATGTATTCTGGGAAGGGGGTCAGCAAACCAAGCAACTGATGCTGTGTGGGGCCTTCAGTCCTCCCCAGGTGTCCAAGTGTACTGCCCAGGAGATAGAAAAAAAGCTTTTTGTGATAGGACCTATCACCTGATCTCTCTTTGGAGCAGACCAGTTCCTCAGTTAACTGTTAACTCTGTTAAAAGGTTGAGTTTTCTTTGCAGGGTGATTTGTGGAACAACTCGTGCCATTTTCCTCCTCTGGTGAAGGACAGTGTTATTTTGGTTTCTGGGCAATCAGTCCAGTTCTGGCAGACAGCTGGTCCCAAAGCACAGGCTCCATGAATTTAAAGAGGTGATACATTAAAAGAGCAGACACTGCTTTCCCCAGAGGTTGGCATTGAAGACCAGGCTGAGGACTGGAACTGAGAAAGGAACATAAAGCCTCCACAATCTAAAATACCGTAGCTGCATGTACCTTCTGGGAGTCAGTGGCTCTGCAGGATCCTGAGGTATCTCTGGGTAGTGTGAGGGTCCTCCCAAGCCAGGCCATGGCACTGGGATCCCTTTCTAAGCCTGTGACACCTGTGGAGCTGAGGCAGCACATCAATGAGAGGTGCTGAGCTGGCTGCCAGCTGTTTTAAAGATTTCTGTCAGTGCAGTTCCCAGAAGTGATTCTTTCCTGTCCAGACACACAAAAAGCTATCCAGGCTGACAGTCCAGACTTGTCTGCAATGTTTGCATTTGGGGAAGTCTAATTTAATGTTAACTGAATCTAGTTCCTTGGAGACCTGACTTAAAAATACAGGAGTAAAAACCTGGGATTACCTGAGGAAAGGTTTTTCAAGAGGCAGACAATGTTGCCATGTTGGTGTGTGGACTTAGACCATTATTGTTTGTTTGTTTGCTTTCTAGTCTAACATTAGTACCACCATGGCTTTTGAATCCTTGAGTAACAGCAAAAGTCCTTTGAAGCTGCCTCTTGGACTACAAGGCTGTGGTTTCCTTCTGCTACTGGGTTTGGTTTGCTGGTTTTGGAGTCCATTGGTGGTGCTTTCCCTCAGATGAATGGCAGGCCACAGAAATGAATCAAAATACGTGGGGCTTTTTCACTTGTCTTGAATGTCAGCTCATAGTTGCATCTGCTTTATTATCAAAGTGTGGAATTTATTTGTTATTAAAACTTGGAATGTGGCACAATTAAAAGCCACAGACAAAGCAACTTGAAACTAAACTGAAACCATGTTTCATTCCATAACTCTGTTAAAAGGTTGAGTTTTCTATGCAGGGTGATCTGTGGAACAACTTGTGCCATTTTCCTCCTCCTCATTTGGGGGAAATTGTTCAAATAGAGATAATTAAGGAATTACTCAGTGACCACATGGCATGTCTTGCATGTTCACCTTTCCTCTTCTTCATTAAAATAGCAAATACCAAAACCTTCGATGTAGTACCACAGCATGTGGAGTTTTTCATAGTGACAAACAAACATTCTCCAATGGCTTTTTGTGCATTCAGACCTTCCTGACCAAAACCTTGTCTTTTGGTTCCTTCTGAACCAAGCAGTGCCGCTGGATAACAATGTGCACAGTTACTGCACTGCAGAAATACAGCTGGGCCTGAAACATTGTGCTCCAGGACAATAGACAGCAAAAGAATGTGAGATGAATGGAAGAACATTGGCTGGAAGCTTCTGATGCCTGGGAAATCCACGGTGGGGAGCAGTTAAGATGCATTTGGGAGAGCAACAATCAGTCATTCCAGTAAAGCAAATTAAGCTAAAACAACATCAGAAACCAGTGTGGTTACGTGAGAAACAGAGTCAAATACAGGGCAGTGGAAGAGTGGGAGAGTTATGAAAACAACCAGAACCAAGCAAAAAAGAATAATTAGAAAGAAAAATAATGATTGACATCTCAATAAAAACAAAGAACAGCTAGCAGAGCTCTTCCCTTAGTGGCTTCATGTTTGTCCTGGCAAAAGTCTCCCATATGTTATTGAACAAGTTGTTTCCAAATCAGAAGGAGCTGATCATTTGCTGGAAGTCATCAGGACAGTATTTATAAACAAACTGGATGTGAGAAGCCACCTTTGCAGCAACCTTTCCTTGTGGTTTTCTTACAGTTTACCCCTGATTTAACAAGCAAAACTGAGAAAACGCAGATGACTTAATTTATTCTGTGTGAACAAGCCTGTGAGTTACTGCCTGGACAGTGGAGGAAAGGGAATAGCATCTGTAATGAGTATTTTCTCAATGGACTTAAGTCAGAGTTTGGCAGATTACAGCTATTTTTGTGCACATTCCTATAGAATTTTATAAGAAATTAATCATTTAACCTCTTTTTGCAGCTAAGGTTCCCCTTATTCTTCTTAAGTGTTGAGATTCCCTTATCATTCTTTAGAAATAATTGTGCTGGGAAGAAAATGCTGCTTTTGCCTTTTTGGTCAGAAATTGAGGTTTAACAACTCCAAGTGCCGAGTCCTGCAGTTTGGCCACAACAACCCCTGCAACGCTACAGGGGACAGAGTGGCTGGACAGTGCCCAGGCAGAAAGGGACCTGAGAGTACTGGTTGACAGCTGACTGCACACAAGCCAGCAGTGTGCCCAGGTGGCCCAAAAGGCCAATGGCATGTGGCCTGTATCAGAAATAGTGTGGCCAGCAGGACCAGGGCAGGGATTGTCCCCCTGTACTCAGCACTGGTGAGGCCACACCTTGAGTGCTGTGTCCAGTTCTGGGCCCCTCAGTTTAGGAAGGATCTTGAGGTGCTCAAATGTGTCCAGAGGAGGGCAACAAAGCTGGTGAGAGGCTTGGAACACAAGCCCTGTGAAGAACGGCTGAGGGAGCTGGGGTTGTTTAGCCTGGAGAAAAGGAGGCTCAGGGGTGACCTTATCACTCTCTACAACTACCTGAAAGGAGGTTGTAGCCAGGCAGAGGTCAGTCTCTTCTCCCAGGCAACCACTGACAGAACAAGAGGACACAGCCTGAAGCTGTGCCAGGGGAAGTTTAGGTTAGATGACAGAAAAGAATTCTTCACTGAGGGTGATTGGGCATTGGAATAATCTGCCTGGGGAGGTGGTGCAGTCACCGTCCCTGGAGGTGTTTAAAAAAGACTGGATTTGGCACTCAGTGCCATGGTTTAGTTGATGAGGAGGTGTTAGGTCACAGGTTGAACTTGATGATCTCAAAGTTTGTTTCCAACCTAGTTTAATTCTGTGATTCTCTGAAAGGCTGTCTTTAATTCCTGTCAGATCCCGTCAGGACTGTTAAGAGTTGTCTTCCCTGGAGAGACAAGGCCACGCAGAATTCCTGTGTGGTAGGAGGGTCTCATTTCCCACCTCTGCTGTGCTTTGCTGAGCTGTCAGAGCTGTTGGACTTGGAGCTGCCACAGCCCTGTCACCTTCTGTGCAGCTTACAGACAGACGGGGGTGGGTGAATTCTTGGTCCCAGTTTGTGAACAACAGGCTCAGATACACTTCTCCACCTACCTGGATAGGTTTTGGAGACGGAAACCTTTGGAGATGGACTCCAAGCAAAGCTGGTGTGGAAATTAGAAGACTTTCTGATAGGTGTGAAACTTGAAACAATTGCTTAGCAGAGCCTGAAGTCTGTGGCCAGCAGCAGAGGAGTTAAGCAGTGAGGGTTTTTTGTATAGGCAGGAAAGGAAAAATTTATAGCTCATAATCAACCCATGAAGAATGCAGTCTGTGGTGTTTCTTTCCTGTCTGAGTTCTTGGAATGCCCCTGTTCCCATCTGGGTCTGTTGAGTACAGAGAGTTTCTTTGCAAGGGCAGCAAATGTAAAGCTACTGCAAGATACAGGCGGGTGTCCAGCCCATTTCTGGAAAGCAGCATTATTCCCTGGCACTCCAGTAAAACAGCCGGGCAGCCAGAGGTCACTAGGGCACAGTGTACCTCTTCTATCTTTCCTATTTCCCCTCTTGACTGAAATAATTTTGCTGGCAAAAATCAGTGTCTGTAACAGCTGTGAACTCTTCACCCTGCTCTGGGAGACTGTGTGTGTGTCTTAAGCTCTGTTTATTCTTCAGCTTAAGAAAGTTGCCACCAAGCAAGCTTCTGGAAACTGAGCTTAGTGTAGAGAGTGTGTGAGCAATATTAGTACAAGAACTTGCCCTATGGAGAGGCTCCTCCTTGCAAATCATGGCTGAATTGGTAAATGGTTATAGGAATAAAATACCTAGCCTGGCTTTTGGTGTTGGGACCTGGGGGATGATGGTTTGTGATGTGGGTGGGGAAAAGGAGCATGGAGCAGGAGGGAAATGGACTATTTGGGCATGGAGCGAAGCACTATGTTCCTCTGCTTGTGGTTGGAATGAGAGGGAAATGCTGTGGGCATAGGACAGTGGTGCTTGTGACTGTTGGTGCTGCTGTGACAGCTTTCTGAGTATGTGAGGGGCTAGAGAGGCCAACTGAAACTGGGAGGGTGGTGGGAGAGCCTAGGAGCATTTGCCTCTTGTGGCTTTTCCTGGCCTTGGGATGTGGAGCTGGTCTGGCACTGTTGGCTGTGCCACAGCTTGCAATGAAACCTGAAATCCAGAACATATTTGCATGTTAATTTTTGATTGTAAATATTTTTTGTAGCTCTGAAGTTGCAATTCCAGCATTCCTCCTGTCAGCAAGCCTAACCAAAGACTATTGCCAACAGGTTTCCAAACACTTTCATTGAAAATTCAAAGTTGCCACATTATCAGAACAAGAAGGGAAAGAAACAACAGACTGAAATGAATGTGATTTGTAAAAATGAAATCTGTCTGGTATTAAAAGTTAATTGAGTTTTGAGGGAAAACCAATACAGTTCAGATGAGACACAGAGAGTGGGAGAAACTCTCTTTATTGTTTCTTAACAATTTCTTAACAAAATTTGGATGCTGCTGAGCAGCTGAGTTAACCAGAGACTGCTGTGGTTGCCCAGCTTGGAGTAGTAATGTGCCAGTATTTGTACACAGCTCCAGTCGTGAGTTTCCTGGGCTGGAAGAGACTTGAGATACAGGAATGGTTTTGGAGACATAGAAAATTCAGGGCCTTTTTCTCAGGAAGTTTAGGTGTTTATTCTGCCTTTTATTCTGAAATAAGGTGCTTAAAGTTTTAAGGAAAGTGATTATTTTTTAGTATTTTTCTACATTTTCTACACTGAGTTGAAAATTGTCAACAACCTTGCAAATTATTTCTGGAAAAACATAGCTTAAGTTGTCTTATTTTCTTACAAAATCAAGTCGAAATGATGATAAATCTTTGTAAATACAGGATCTAAGGGCACTCCCACAAGCATATATATCTAAGTGCCAAACTAATAGAGGGGTGTGGATGAAAACCTACATAAACCAGGAAAAGCAAGCAAACAGATCACTTCCCCCTGCTTCAGGCAGGATGGAAACCATGCTGAGTAATCAGCTCTGCTTTCCCCTCATCCCCCTCAGTCTGTAGAAGGATTGTCCTTGAGTTGGTGTCCTTTTAGCTGCATGTATCTAAGAAAGTCTGGGATAACTTCCCTGAACAAGATCCAGTGGTCCTACAGCTCCTTAAGCATCCTTTTCCTGCTCCACCAGCATGAGCAGGACACCCTTTTTGCATGGTGTAATTTGACAGCCCCTCCTTGGTTTGGGCTAAGATGAAATCAAGACTTTGCTGATACATTTTTAATCACTAAGATTTGCAGGATGGCTGTGTCTCCTAGGCTCAGCTCTCTTGGCACTCCCAGGCTGACCCTGGTACGGGCAGCCTCATACTGCAAGTGAGGGTTTTATCCTCCAAGATGAGGCAGTCCCTGTCACTCTGTGTGCCTTTGGGGGTTAGCTTCAGGATTGTCTCCTTTTTCCTCCATGAAAGCCATGGTTTCATGAGCAGGCAGGCTTTGTACCAAGACTGCAGATAAGGAGGAACATGGTGTGGAGGGATATGCAGTTCCAGTATGGTCCCCAGACTCTGCAGCTGATGAAAGGCCCCAGAGGAAGCATTTGATTTAGCATTTCCACTGGGAAGGAGCCATGAATACCATGTTTCCTTCCTGTTATTTTCCCACAACATCCCAGGGAGTGGTTATGGAGCAAACACTGAGCTTTTCCAGTGATCCAAGACGGAATGAAGAAATTATGTTGTGCTGTTAATGGTGTGTGTAAGGTCTGGTGGTTGTTAAACATGGCTGTAGTACAGCTCAGCAGATACTTCAGGTGGCCTGTTAATGTCTCGTGTGTTTGTTGTTCTGTTGGATACAGGTACACTCAGTTCCATCTGGATGCAAACGCTGTTCTCTCTGTTTGCTTGTAGTGAAATAGCATCAGTCTTACGGGCTTGGCTTGATCAGTGCTCAGAGGATTTCAGGGAGCCCCCTGACTACATGTGTTTGCTGAAGTTGCTGGATTATCTGAAGAACAATATGCCCAATTCTGACATGGAGAGCAGGGTGCAGAACCTCTTGAAGCAGTTTCAGAACCAAGAAGTAGAAGCTGTTGGTGAGTTACCATTCCTTCTCTCTTTCTGTCCTTCCAGACTGTAAGGTGCTCCAGGGATTTATGTGCAGTATGTTTCACCACCTTCATGCTTATCAATAGTATTGTGAGGCTCACCGGTGACTTTTGGCTTCTTTTTTTGTTTTTAAAAGGAAACCCAACCTCTGTGTGAGGCTACTGTTACAGTGTGAGGTGCCTATGTCTGTTCTTCCTTTGGTGGCTTGGGAATTCCAACACTTTTCTAATATTTAGCCAAAGCTTTGAGATTGCTGCAGCAGCCAAGTGGTTAATTGTCAGCACACTTCCCTGTCACTGAGTTAAAACACACAGCTGCTCTCTACCTGGGCTTCTCACTTAGCGCCCCGTGCGCCCCCGCACCCCAGGGAACCCCAAACAAACAAAAAACTGAATACAGAGATGTGACAAAATACCACTTGAGTCACAGGCTTTATCCTGCAGCTTTTCTTCCTAGTTACCATCTTGTCAAAGGAAGCGCCTGTGGGTGTTTTTTCCTATTGGAGTGGCTGGCTAATGGTATCCAAGGACAGAGGAAAATGTTACGTTATTGGGGGTCACAGTCTGCTGGAACAATAGAGAGCTTCCTGTGGCAGAGCTGGGAAGTGGGGAGAGCTCATGTAGGGTATTAATGAGAACTGGAATCAACTTCCAGCTTTGGTAGAGGGGTAAGCGGGAATAATTAATGCCATAAATGATAAAGGAAATGCCAGAAAAAACGACTTTCATTCCATCAAAGTCATGTCCGCCGCATGCTCCAGAAATTCCATGTCAATGCATAATACTGTGAAATGCCAAATTAACTCAGTCATGAACAGAAAAAGGAGTAATGCCCAGAGCCCAGGCCTTTATTGAACACAGGTAAGGGAACAGGATGGCTAAGATGTCCCTAGTGCTGACCTTTCCTGGGTTGGTTCCCCCAGCTCAAACAAGGAAAACTCATAAGAACTATATTTGGGTTCATCTGTTCTTCAGAGTGAACAGAAGTTTACAGCAACCCTGCTTCTGTATTTGTTTCCTCAAGGGACAGCTGAAAACATTCTTTTTTGAGTCATAGGTAGGCCAATAGGAATGGTAACATTTTCTAAATTGTGGAAGAATAGAGGCTAGTTATTAGAGTACAGTAAGAGGAGGGCAATGAAATTAAGCTGTGGGGTCTGCAGAGAAGACTTTTAGGATTGCCTTACTTTTATCAGAGCTCCATCTTCATACATTTTCTTTCAGAATTCCTGATACATTGTCTGCAATCGTTGTTGATAATTACTGTCCCAAAGCATTCCTGCTGTGTTCTGAATTTTGACATTTGGGCACTAATCCTACGGCTTGACTTGGGTAATAAAACTTCTATTCCCTGCTGCCATCAGCCATGCCAGTAGATTATAGATTGCAGTACCAGACAGGAAGATAAAAGCTGCTTCTGGCCTCAGTTCTTGCAGGCTGAGCAAGCAAAGCAAGGAGAGGCAGAGGTTATGGGGTCAGGAAGGACATGTGTTTGCTCTCAGTGCAGTCAAGAGGGAGTCAGACTTTGAGAGGGCTGAATGGACCAGAGGGGTCCTAAGTTGATGAGATACTTGAGTACAAGAGGATTCCAGCTTGTTGGAGAGTCGGGAAAAGACTGGTTACACATCTATGAAGGAGAAAAAGAGGGACAAAAAAAGAAAAGGAAAATTTACACAGCGCTTCAGAACCTCATTTTAAGCATGCTGTGATGTTTTGTGTAGGGCTGCAGCTCAGTGGTGAGGATTTTCAATTGAATTTCAAGAGCCAAAAGGAAAAGGAGTTTTTATAAAGCCAAAAGGAGTGAGATTCTTGTAGCAGTTCAGTCCAAGTCCCTCTAATTATGCAAAAATTGTTTCAAAATGGCCACAGAAAAGTAGTGCTACAACAGAGGTCTCCTTTTACCACCCTGAGCTCTGCTAATAAATTGTGCAGTTCAAGTGTACAGATGGAAATCAGCCTGTAGGCATAACTTCTTACAACAAAAATGTAGCAATTTACATTGATGATTATGTTTTGTTAATTACTGGAGGAAGGAACAATGAAGTATTTTGAAAAACAATGATTCCCTATCACGTTATCTGCTGTTGTTGCTTTAATGCTCTACTTTAACTGGGTATGAAGTCTTGCATAACATTCTTTGTTTTTGTAAATGAAATCTCACCAGTAGTAAACTAAGTACTTTGGTTGTTAGTCTTCGACAAGTCCCTATTTTTTTCTCCCTCTTATGGAGTTACTGTTGGCTTACAGTAAAAGGGATTAGGATTTATTTTCAGGGAGCTTCTGTTTGACTTCCTTCTTTACCATGGGATACAAGGGCATATTTCTTGGTGTTTTAATTTTTTGTTCCCAGCTTCTGGGAGCCAAAAGGTGACATGGCAGCAGCTGTGGAACCCTTTCCCTTCTGCACTGGGTCAGGTCCCTCAATGAGGACAGTTCTGCTCTCTCACCTCCTCTCTGCTGCCCAGTGCAGATTTAAAAGAACCATTCAACAGAATATTGTAGGTGCTCACTGTATTCCATTTCCTGGGAAAAATTCCTTGACTCTCTTCAATATAGACCCTGTAGCCATAAAGGGTGCCAATAAATCTGGTATCTTCATTTTTTCTGGAAAGAAGAGCATTCCTAATGCAGTATTTTGGGGGTCTAACTGCAGCCTCATGCCTTTGTAGTTTGATAATTTTTGTCAGATTATAAATATTGAAAAGTAGATTTTAAAAATTGTGCAATGTCAGTAAGGAATTTTTGCTGGGGTGGTGGTGATGTTTTTTCTTTCAGAAGAATAGTTAGCAAATGGGTCAAGCCACTTTGCTAAGATTTGTTCTCTCTATTTCCTTTTATTCCACCTTTTCTTTGCCAATTTAATCTTCTGGTCATTTTTCTCACTCCAATGGCACAGTGGGGCCATTACATCAGGCAGGGCCCTCGGGGCATTCTGCTGCAATACAGTGATGTTGCAAAATAAACAAACACCTGCTTTGATTCATTGTTTGCTGTATAAATTTACTGAGTGTTGTTTTCCATTCTGGCCAGATGGGTTTTGTAGTACTTCCTCCAGTGACCTGGTTGATGGAGAGGAACTGGAGATCAGCAATCCAGAAGAATTCTCCTCTTTTCAAGATCACATTGTGGCAGAACAGCTGACATACATGGATGTGGTATGTAGAGTATTGCATATAATATAACTTTAAATAAAAAAATATATGGGTATTTTTAAGTTGTATTGCTGTAAGTACAGAATTCCAGAACAGGACTGCTGCTGGGAGACAGAACACAAACTCTGTGGTTATCCCTGGTTGTCCCAGCTGCTTCAGTCATTGGGACTTTTTCTTCTGTCATTCTGAAGGTTTCTTCTTTTTTTTTTTTTTTCCATGTGTAGCCTTTTTTGCAAAAGTTATTACTTGGCACTGAGAAATAGCACGTTTTGACTATATTGCTGCCTGGCTTAAAGATGTCTAGGTACTCTGGACTGCAGTGCTCTGATTTTGCTTTGTCTGTATCAATCCCCTTCTAAATATCATTATATAAAAAAATTTTATCTTGGTTATGCAGCTGATATAAAGGTGTCCCTTATTTTCCCAGTATTGTTTAGCTGACAGCTCTTTTAGGGCATCAAGCCTATAAAGAGTATGCCAAGTATATTTTAAACTAAGATAGAACCAATATTTACCTTTAAGTACCATATTAGATTAAGATCAAATTTGTTCTCTAAACCTGTATTTCTTCATGTGGATAAAAGAGATTTAGGAGAAACTTGCTGGCTTACCCCACCTCTCTTTCACTCTAGATGCTCTTCAGAAGAGTTGTGCCCTACCACTGTTTGGGATCCATCTGGTCTCAAAGGGATAAGAAGGAAAACAAGAACCTGGCTCCAACTGTCAGAGCCACCATCACTCAGTTCAATGCAGTCACCAAATGTGTCATCAGCACTATCCTGGGGACCAGGGAGCTCAAAATCCAGCAGAGAGCCAAGATCATTGAGAAGTGGATTCATATTGCACATGTAAAACATTTATTCCAGTTAATGTTTCTTGGGTGGGTGCCTTAGAGTGAAGGAGTTGGGAGAGAAGTACACATTGGGTTGTACACATTGGTCCCAGGCCATCTTAGCTCTAATTCTTTCTATTTTTAACTGATTTTTTTGTGATACCAAATGAATATTGCCCTTCCTCTCCTCAGTTCTTTCCCACCATGGAAATGGGGTTCATACTTGGCCATGCCAAAGCTTTAGAGAAGTCCAGATAGCTGCTATCAGTAGTTCTTCCCTTGTCCACTGATGGAATCACTCCATTGTGAGAGGCCACTGGGCTGGGCAGGCAGGACTTTGCCAACATAGAGAATCACCTCCCTGTCCTCCACGTGCCTCAGCAGAGCTTCCAAGAAGACCTCAGAGCAGCTTCCATGTTTCTTAATCTTTATATGAAGGGGGTTTTTCCATGCCTGCTTTATGTAACTCTAGTTTGCTAATTTCCTAGGTTTTAATATTTTACTGTAATCTTCTTAACACCCCTCGGAGCACTGGGCAGCTAGCAATAAATGAGACCTCTCTGGAAGAGACCATTTCAAGTACTTCCATGTGGATATGTGTTGACTTCTAAGAATCACGTGGATTCTTTTTAAGCTATACAGAACAGTCAGAACAAGCTGAAGCCAGAAGCTTTCCAACCTTGGCAGTGCACTTCTGTGCTTCCAGAGGCAGCATTCAGGCCTGGCACCTGAGCTGTGGCAACTGCATGGTTCAGAGAGCTGGTATGGGGAAGGTCTTGGACCTCTCCTGTAGCACTTATGTCTGCTTGTTTTTATCATCATCTGATGGATGCTTTATTGCCTGTGTGAAGGGATTAGGAAGTTTGATTTCCAGCTTCTGCATGCAGATCTGAGTTGTAGAGGGCACCAGCTAAAAGGGCCTTCTTCCTGGGGCAGGCTGGAAAGAACTTTGTCATCATCCCGAGGCAGGAGGGAAGCCTGGGGAAGCCAGAACGGGCAGTGCTCTCATCCCACTCCACTCTCTGGGTGGAGAACTTTGTTCTACACCCCCGTTGATTCGGTGCTTCTCCCTTTACTTAATTTATACTTGTAATTAAATGCTCCAGTTGTAGCATGAAACAAATGAAAAATGTATGTGCACGCTCTGCAGAATAATGGCACATGCACAGGAGCTGGGTGCACATATACTTAGCTGCCCACTTCTGAAGACAGCTGTTTGCTTTGTGCATGCAAATGAGTGTTTTGAATAGTTAGGTGCCTGAATTGGAAAATAATCCACTCATTAAAGTACAGTTATTCACTGACAGCTAAACTTAGCAAAACAGAGTTCCACGTTTGTTATCCCTTTGTGACTTTTGGATCCATTTTCTTGGTTCAAAAGGTAAACTGAATACTTTCTCTAACTGCCAGCCCTCTCTGCTCCACCTAGATCTAAGGCTCATGAGCAGGAGCCGCCAATTTCACTCAAACAATATTTTCTTTAAAAATAAAAAGTAAAAATGAAATTATAATGTCCTGTTATGCTTAAAATTTTTTATATCAAAGCTGTTTTACACAGGATTCTTTCTGTTTTTTCCTCTGTGAAGGACATAGCATGAAACAAAGTTATTCTAACCAGTCTTAAAAATTCTACTTTCATGCAGATGAAAGCTTGCTCAAGTTTAGTCTGCAGTCGGTTGAATCGCTGAGAACACTAAATCCAATATTAAATTCCTGCTGTGCTCTAAACTGTACAGCATGCAATTAAGTCAAGATGGTTCCAAATTGGATCTTCCAGTCCAAACTCCTGTTGTTTGAAAAAGAAGAAAGAAAAGCTCATAATTTGTGCCTCTAAATTCGTGTTCTCCCCAGCCTGAATTTCAGGTTGAACAAAAAGGAAGGTATCATTCTTCAACATGTCGGTCTCTGGAGAAGAGCTGTTAAGTGGGGTTTTTTGGCCCCAAACCATGCAAAAATAGCTTTCAGGTCTGGTGAGTCCTGCCACATGTTCTTGAACTTGGTCTTTATCTGACCCAAGTGTCCGCCTGCTTCAGGTGCTGTCAGCCCAGGCTTTCTGCTTAAGCAACACTTTGTTAAATGTAGCCTCCTGATTAGCACAGAGAGTTTTTTGTAGGTCAGTAACTGGAAGAGCTTGTACTCTCCTTAGCTGTTCAGTCACTTTGAATGTAACTCATGAACAGAGCTGCTGATATATTAAGGTCTGACTTTTGCTTATGCTTGAGGTTGCTTTACATTTGTTCAGTCCTACAAAGGAAATGATTTCTATTTTCACTGTAAGGATCCTTTACATGACAAGCACCATTAGGGTAAGAATCAGAATCATAAAAATGTTGATAATCAGAATTGGAATTTGAATACATTCTCATCTCCATGCAGCAGTCAAATTGGCAGGTGTTTTGTCTGCTGGATTTGCATGTACAGACAGACACCTGTGCTGAAGTTTGTGGTGTCCAAGCTCTTGTTCTTGAGCCACCAACAGATTCCAGGAGTCACAGACCGGACTTTCCCTTGCTTCCCTCTGCTTTATGAGTAATGTGTGCTACATTTTTGAGGTTTTGGTTATCTTTCCACCCAAGCTTTTGCCACAGAGTAGCTGCCTAAGAAACGTCCATGAAGCAGTCTCTCTGTTCAGATTTGATCCCACCTCTGGAACAGCTGGGAAAGTTTTTGTCTTTAACAGTGTGCACATACTTGAATAACAGGTTATTCCTTTGCATGTCTTTATTTTTAATTGACACTGAGATGATTGAAGGTTTAAATCTTAAATACCACATAAAAAGAGGGAAAGCCTGGTTTTCTCCCTAAGGGATAAAAGGTATTGGTAACTATAAAGAGCTTTTTAAGAAGTATAACCTTTGTGCTTTTCGCCATGGCTTCATGGACTCAGTTCCACTTTTATTTTTACTGGGAGAACTGGAAGCTGTGACACCACAAATACATGAAAGTGAGGAAAACAAGATGTAAATGCCAAAGCTTGTGAAGTGCTTGGTGGCTGGAGTGGGGAGTGATACTTTTGATGCTCAGTGTTTGCACAGCTGCTGCTCAGCAGTAAGAATGTGTAGCAGGCATGACAGGGCTCAGACAGAGGAGCACTAAGGTCCGTGTAGACATTTAATGCTCTTGTGTTTCCAACCGCTCCTTTCACAGGAATGTAGGATCCTGAAGAACTTTTCCTCCTTGAGGGCCATCATTTCAGCTCTGCAGTCCAACTCCATCTATCGGCTGAAGACCACCTGGATGTGTGTTTCAAAGTAAGCCTCTCCCTCAGTTCCCAAGGGCCACAGGGCTCCATGCTCCTTTTCATCTTCTCTCTCTTCCTGTTCTGATCCTTTACTGACATGCGTTCTGTCAGAAGAACCTCCCATTCCTGTGAGCTCCTTTTTCCTATCGAGAGGTCAATCTGCCCTTGGGGATACTGGATTCTGTCCTTTTTTGCATATTTGGTCTTCCACAACCTCTCTTGAAAAACTCTGGCACTGGCTTCTCACCCACCTCACCACTCCCAGGTCACCACGATCTTTGCCCGTTGTCTTGTCTCCCATGAAGTTTGAGGAGATCCAGCTTGTTACAAATCCTCCCTACTCCTCTCCTGGTGCTGATATTTGCATAAAATATATTCCCAAACTACAAAATCCAGCATTGAAAATAATATTTCTTCCAGGGGAACACTTTATTGTGTTAATAATAATTACTGCCTGCCCCACAGATGCCAGAAGTTGCTGTCTAGAAAAGATGGTGTTCTGCCCATTCAGTTTGGGGAAAGCAGATTTCTTTGCCTTCAGTAAACAAATTAAAATACCACTCTGCCAGGCAGTATCCCTTTGTATTTCCTCTTCACAGAGGTGGGATTTTCCTTCTGCTGTCCCGTGTTTCTGATCAAAATATTGCCAATCTTGTGTTTATAGTGTTGGGCAAAAAACTACTCCTACACTTAAATGCTTCCAGCTTTCCAGAATGCATGGAACAGGGCAAAAATAAGTACTTTGGTTCCCTCTCAGCTGTTTTTCTGTTCCTTTGTATGCCCTGATCCATTCTCACACCATACAGACAGTTCAAAGCCCTGCCCAGGGGCTGCTGATGGTGTTTCTTTGCTGTCAGATAAGGCCTGACTTTACTGGGAGCTCCAGAATATCCCACCAAGGCTCCCAGGAGATGTGCAGCATCTCACTGGATGCGTTTTGGTGCTGTTATCTTTTGTAAGTTGAACTGTTAACGATTGATGAGAAAAAAACAGAAACTTGATTGGATTTAGAGTGTTTGCTAATGATGTAAATGATTTAATCTTTTCCTGTGCAGGGACATCCTGCTGATGTATGAAGAGCTGTCTGAGATCTTCTCAGACCATGACAATTATCTAACAAGTAGGGAGCTGCTGATGAAGGTGAGAAACAGTGTGAGTTCAAAGCTTGTGATCTCAATGAAATCTATGGTTTAACTCTTTTTTAAACCAGCTGCCAAAGCTCATCTCTTCCTCAAGGACCTTTTGTGGTGCTTTAGGGAAGAGCAGGCTGTAAAACCTGTAAAACCTTTTACTGGGCTGAGAACTGATTTCCTTGTTCCTGGAAAAATCATTAGCTTTAGCCTGTAGAAGGTGGACAGCCACAACCAGCAGGCTTTGGCAGCGTGATCTGAGTGGACAGCAGGTCTTGCAGCCCCTCAGCCTATGAGGTCACTGGCACCAGGCACCATGCCACAGCTTCAGCTGAGGAATCAATCCAAGATGTTTATCCCACTGTCCTGTACCTTTCCTAGAACTAGGAAGCAGGGCTGGGAATTCCGAAGGAACAGGCTTCCTACTCCGTTTGTGGCCAGATGGACAACAAAGAGGGCTCTGTCTGGAGCAGTTTGACTTGTGCACTCGCCTGGGTGGACTCCAGTAAGCTCAGGAGCCTGAAAGGGGTGAGGAAGAATAGCAGGAAAAGGTTAGGTTCTGCAAAATCTAAGGAATGTTTGTGGCAGGTTTTTTTCATTTACATAAAAAAGTTCCTATAAAATTGCTAACCAGTTCATTCTTTGGTAGTTCTGTCCAGCCAGTCTGGCATTTGTCCCTCAGCCCCTTGCCTTGGGATCTGAAACACTGTATTTTGCTCAGGAATGGTAGGTGAACACATTCACATCAGTCAGTCTGTTCTGTTTATCATCCATTTATCAACATCTTTAGGTAAATTTTAAAGCAGGTGAGACCATAATAAGCATAGAAGGAAAATGTGTGTTCAGAACAGCCTGTTTAACTAAGTATTAAAAGACAAAACAACACAGACTGAGCCCAGACCTCTGGCTCCCAGTAAATCACCCTCCAGCTGCCCTAAGTAGATTTGAAAAACATTTTGGAAGCAGCGAGAGGAGAGAAATTCCACGGAATAGCTAGAACCTCTCCCCTACTTTTCACCTTGGACCATTTGGAGGATTAATATCCACTGAGTGCTCAAAGACTTTGTTTTCCATCACTATAAATAGCCCCTGTAGGGAAACCAGGTTTGATCTTGCCTGTCCATCCTGCAAATCCAAGTGTGAAGCAAACAAAATGTTATTGGAAACAGATTGGGTGGCACAAGAGGGAGCAGTGTTCTCTCCTCCTGAACAGACATTAATAATTATTTGTGGCACATCTATGCAACCACTGGAAGAAACATGTAACTCCAACATCCCCTGTGCATCCAGGGAAATAAAGGTTTAAAGAACTATGCTGAAATATCTCATCCATTCATAGAAAAGCTGGAGTTGTGGGGATGGAAACCTACTCTTTTAATTTCCTATGTGGTTTTGGATTAGTCAATAAGCCACAGTCGCTGGAACTTGGTGTTGAAAAACAACAAGAAAAACAACAACAAAGCATTACATAAGATGGAGATGTTTACTTGTAGCAGGCCTGATTAGGGAATTAACAAGAAATCCTGAGGTCAGAAGTTTCGGGATAGAGCATCTGGACACCTGAAGTATGTCTGAGCTTCTCTGATTTAAACACCCTGGAGATTTTCAGCAGCACTTGGTGTTGGCCAAAGCTGTCTTGAAAAATTCCTTCATAGTTATCTTGAGTGATTTTTGTCTGAAATTCCCAATCAGCATCTGAGTCCCAGGAAATCAACACATGTATGTAGACACGTGTGTGTTTGCACAGCAAATATTTTTTGCTGGCTTAACTTGTCTGGTTAAATGCACTTAATATTTTACATGCATGTAGTTGCCAGTTTACCACTTGGATCCTCCATTAATTGCCTTTAATTCTCTTCTACCTCACAGGAAGCAACATCCAAATTTGCAAATCTGGACAGCAGTGAGAAAGAAAATCAGAAGAAGTCACAGAAACGACTGCAACTTCAAAAAAACAAGGTGTGTTTCGGGGTTTTCCTCCCCTATTTGAACTGGTAACATGATTAACCCTTATTGGTCAATTCTGTAAGAAGCAAAATCTAGAAAGGTCTTCACCAGAGTGAGTAGGCAGGAGATGACTGATGGATATAAACATGTGGTAATCACTTCCAGCTGTCTTGTTACTGCCCTGCAAGAAAGAGTTCTGTTATCTACTCTTGTTGCACTTTAGAGAGAAACACAATTTCAATGTAGTAAAATATGTGCTGCTGTAAATACTGGAGTTCTTGTGATAAAGAGAATTAGCTCTGGCAGAGCAGAAGTCTCATTTACTTTCAAACAAGCTCATGAAGCGTCTGACATACCAGCTTGAAAATTGCACAGGCTTCTACAGAGATTGCTTTGTAAAATGTGTCTGGGTTCCAGTCTGCTGGTGAAAATGGTTTTTGTCCCAAAGCTGGCAAAGATCAAAAAGGATGGGAGGAGAGGAAATCTGAGATAGGGAGGAAAAAGTGCTGAATATGATTTTTGTCTGTGTATTTGTTTGACTGGAAAAAATACAGATCCTTTTGGATGGTAGAAACAAGTGTTTCCTTCACAAGTGTAGAGCCAGCTTTAACTCTGCAAGTGCTGGCAGTCTAGAAGTTCAAAGTGTGAATAAGATGGCTGGGGAAGATGGTCACTTCTTGGAGAGAGAAAAAAATTGTGGCTTGATTTGACTTCACTATCACAAGGTATCATTAAGTAGCAGATGATGACAGAGATGAAGCAGAAACTGCTCACACAGGCTGGCCAGGACCATTCCTCAGCTCCCTCTCTTGTAGCAGGTGACACAGGAACCCTGTCCCTGGTCCTCAGTGCTTCTCCCACAGGCAGGGTTTCCTGGGGACCCACTGTTGGGAATCAATGGTGCAGTACTGGCATATAAAACCACTGGGTGATACCTGTGAGAGCATCCTGGTCTCACTGGAATTGGATTTAAATTCTAGATTATCTAATGAGAATGATGTAATGAAAGAAAACATAAGACTGCTGCTTGGTTAAGCAGATTACTTTAATTTCATTTTCTTATACAGGAGTGTTCTGGAATTCTAATTATTCTCATTTTTTCAGTTAATTAATCCAGCATTGCTATGCTCACTTGCAGGGAGTGATGCAAGGCACGGTCCCATACCTTGGCACCTTCCTGACTGATCTCATCATGCTTGACACAGCCCTTCAGGACTATGTTGAGGTAACCTAGGGCAATTTTTGGAACCCTAAACACCCTCCCTGCCTCCCTAACTGAGTTTATCTTTTTTTCTATATCTTCTCTTTCTGCAGCTCTTAAAATACCTGTTTTCAAAGAGAAAAAGGAAGCAATATGCAGTGTTGTTAACCAGAACTTGTGTGAATTTGAGGGCATTTATCTCAAGGTACAAGTCTGGCTCTTCTCTGATCCCTTCTCTTTCCTCCCAACAGGGTGGCCTGATCAATTTTGAGAAGAGACGAAGGGTAAGTTGAATATTCTGTGATTTTTGATTTATTGATACCCTCTGGGCAAGGCCATTTGTCTTTAGAAGCTGAACCAGACCTGGTGGCAGGAGACCTTTGCTTTCCAGAACACACAGTTAGTAAATATATTCCTTCTCCTGAAGAAAACTCTTTGTAGGTAAAAGGCTGCAGAGAGCAAACAAAGTACACAGGACTGAGAAATAAATGCTGTCAAGTCTCTCCTTTCAGCCTGATCCATGTTGGTCAGAGATAAGTAATATCCTGTAGGAGTAAAGGTGCTGGGGTTACCTGGGGCTGAATGAAGTTGAGCAAAATCTCCATCCTGGGGCTTGAAAGCAGACCTGGACTTGGCTGTGATGGAGCTATTTTCTGCCCTTAACTGCTCAATAACATGCCTGACACAATCCAGGGTTATTCTGGCAAAGTGTGTGTACAAGTGCAGTTACACAAGAGCAGCACACTCTGGTCATGTGCCTTAAGGGGTAGCATTTTGTGTTCCTCTGGAGCAAGTGTGAGCGCCCATTATGGATCCTAGGAGAAAAAAACCCCACTTTTATTGTTAGAAAACTGGTTCTTGAAATAGTTACTCAACTGAAACTGAACTTCACATCAAGCTAAGTTTGTCCTGGGTCCCTTGTTGTATGTTTTTAGAGTACAAATGAATATCATCTTGTTTTCTGATTAGACTTTCTATTTGATTATTTCTTCTCTTAGGAATTTGAAGTCATTGCCCAAATCAAGCTCCTGCAATCTTCATGCAACAGCTATTGCTTGATACCAGACCAGAAATTCATCCAGTGGTTCAGGAGGCAGCGACACTTAACAGAGGAGGAGAGGTAGGTCCTCAGTGCAGCTGGCAAACCTCTGTTCTCACCCCCTACACACACCTGGGCAAGTCATGGCAGGGACATAAAAATACTGGAGAGCACTAGTTTTAAAAACTATTATAAAGAGGTGAAATATCCCCTTCGCCCTGGTAAAATGCAGGCAGAGCAGCGTTCCTTTTTGTGGGGCTGCAATCTCTGAGGTGGGAATTACTGAAGGGTTCTTGGATTTCTTGAACGTTGCTGCTGTGAGATGTACAACTAAATAACATTGTACACCTAAGTCATGTTGTCTGCAAATATTGCACCTGCTCCCTTCTGCCCTGCAGTTACAAACTCTCACGAGAGGCTGAAGCAGCTGCTGATACCAACATCCTGTCTCCAAAATCCCAGAAAAGCATGGTGAAGAGGATTAGCACGTGAGTATGATGGAGCAGAGAGGGTTTGGACTGGAAATAGGGACCTGGATAACTCAAACAAGCAGCACTCATTTCATCAGCTGCAAAACCTGGCTGGGGATCCACACCCCTGCACTGCTTTAAGGAGAAATGCAGCCTTGTGGCCGAAGCTGTTAGTTTGTGTCACTGTGCTGTTAGAAGCAGTCATGAAGATTATTAATGACAAAAGAGACCAGAATAAAGAATTCTTCCTATGGTGTCAAAAAAAGTAACCCTTTTAGTGCTGGATTATAATTCAGTACCTACTGTGTAGTAACTTCCCTGAATGCAGCAGCAAAACAGAATAAATGAGGATAAAGTCTTGTCTATTACTAGTCTAAATTGCTGTAGACATGCAAAAATTTCTTGCAGGACTTTTTAAATATGAAAATTAAGGTTAGCAAAAAGGCATTTGATAGTGGAAACAATCTGCCTTCCAGCTGGAGAAGGAAAAAAAAATCATGGGGACATGGTCCAATTTCACAAAGTGTGAAATATCACAAAGATTCAAAGAGGAGGTAGGTAGAGGACAGGGCCATGCAGCTAGACATGAGAAACAAGAGGCTAGCAGGAATGCAGGGAAAGCTGCATGGAATAAAGCAGAGCTCAAAGACTGAAGTAAAAATATCTCCATTCTGAATGTGTTTTGCAAATGAATACTGTAGAAAAGCAGTGAGTGACACCTCTCTAAGCTGTATTAAATCATTAACTGCACACTGATGCTCCCTGCACCTCCACTTGGTGGGTCAGACCAGCTTGTTTCCTTTGACACTCCTTTCAGGTCACTTGACTTGTATTTAAAAATGAGTCTCAGAGAGGGAGAGCCTTTATGATCTCCTTTTTGTGTGTTCTTTCCAGCCTTCTAGAGAGAACCTGATACCTGTGGCACCCTGATAGAGGGCAGGAATTGGCAGCAGGGTGAATTTGCCCTTTGAAGTCCTTTTTTCTATTAAATGAGCCTGAAAATGTGAAGAGACCAAAGGGGGGAATATTGTCCTAGTGGGGCATGAGCTGGTTGTGGCCTTGCAGCTGTGGGCACTCTGGGTCAGGAAGGTGCTGTGTTAGCCTGTAACAAAGCCTCTGGGTACTGTATAAACACCACAGAGGAAATGAAAACAATAGGCCACTCCAGAGAGGAAAAAACTCTAGAACATAAGAGTTCTGAACCAAGGGACAGCTTTGCTCAGCCCAGCTCTCAACTTACTGGCTTTTATGTTTTCTTTCCATACTAGACTTTTTCTGGGCACTGATGTGTTCACCCCACCCAAAGAGCAACCCCCGAAGAACTCTCCCATAGGAGGGAGCTCCGGGGAAAGTACAGATTCAGCCAGTGTTTCATCCTGTGAATTTAATCACTCTGAAACTGAGGATGTGTGTGTGACTCCCATCTCTAGTCCTGAGGACCCTCTGAAAAAGGTACAGCTGAGGCCTCTGCATGCTGCAGGCAGCCTCAAGACACTTGCCCAAGGCTCTTGGCCTTGACTAGAGCATTGGTTTTAGTGGAATGGAGAGAGAAATGTGAAAAAAATGGAAGTAAACCAGTCAGGACTCTTGCACAATGTTCTGTGTTGTCCCTTACAGTGGGTTTGTTCCTGTCAGGAAGCTTATGTGCAAGGCAGAGGGAGAGAAAGGAAAAAGCTGAGCAGGGGAAGGAAGGGGGCAGTTTCAAGGAGAATGGCAGCAAGGGAGGGGTGTGTGTATTTCCACTTAAGGAAGCAGGAGTGCCTGTGACACCCTATACTCCTTCCCAGCCGGTCCCAGCTGCTGGCTGGCCGCCCACAGCCTCATGCTATTCCTTGGATCTGCTGCCACCTCCTGGGCGGCTCTTACTGTGAGGCCAGAACAAACCCAGCAGTACAGAAATTGTCATTAAAATGCTGAAATCAATCAAGTGAAGTTCAGTTTTCCTGGAGGCAAGGAATCCCCCTGCCAGCAGGCTGGGCAGTGTGGGTGACTGAGGTTTTGTCTGTGCCTTCTGCTTTCTCCCGTTCCTCTGGCACAATGACACCCCCAGACACACCCAATGTTTCCTTTGTGACAGCACTTTCTGTTGTGCAGATCTCTGGATACCCCTTATCCTCCTGTTCTCCCGACTCTTCCATGAGCACACCTTCCTCAGGGGTGTCATCTTTACCCTCATTCCTGCTGGCTTCCAATGACGACAAGAGCTCTGTGGGCTCCGACAAGGGCTATGACTCCGACAAGGGCTCCATCAGCTCTGACAAGGGCTTGATCTCCAGCAAGGGCTCGGACTCCAGCAAGGGCTCCATCTCTGACCCTGGCTCGGGCTCGGACAGCAACTGCATCCCCACCAGGGACTTGGGCTTGGTGCCAAGCAGTGCCCCCAAAGAGCTGCCTGTGTACAACCGGCAGAGCGGGGGATCGTGCATCATCCGGGTCAGCATGGATGGGCTCCATGCCAGTGTCTACAAGAGCATCCTGGTGAGTGGCACAGCCCTGGGCTCAGTAGATGGGGGGTGACTGAACCTATCACTGTGTTTTGAGAACACCCCTTCACTGAGCTGGCTTATCAAATCTGTCTGGAAAGGGAAAATGGCACATGGTGCTATGCAGAATGTGTGGAGCCTGGTAGGAAGGGGATGTTTGAAAACAGCTTTGGGGAAGTTTCTGGTCTGGAAATTGAAGTTTGTGTTTTATCAAAAAGCTCCCGGTAAAGCACTGTGAGCACATTCAGGTTTTGACATAAGATGTCATGTTTTCCCTGGAGCAGCTTTTCCCAGGAGCTGGTTTCTGGAAACACCGAACTGCAGGGGAGGGAGCTGACACACCCTTTAGTTCTGCAGCTTCTCCCTGTGAAGAAGGGAGAATCTCCCTCCTCTCGCCAGACCAGCAGCTCCAGAATTCAGGCATTTTCCTCTCTGCTTACTCCATCCCGGCACTGCCACGGGGAAGGAAAATGGGGTAGTTCTCAGCACTTTTAGTTCCTGATTTTAATGGTCTCCCCAGTCCAGCAGGTTGTTCCCTGAGGGCCTGATGGATTTGGCTCCTGGAGAGACTGCAGGAGGCTCTGGAGGAGCCCCGTGTCTGCTCCAAATGCACTTCCACAGCACACAGCAAGCCCAGCTACAAGGCCAGAAAGCTTTGCAGGATGTCCAAGGAAGTGTTTAGCACAGGAACCTGCAAACAGCAATTAGGGCAGCCGTTCAAGGGGCTTTTGGTGGCTGGTGAGAATGAGGTCTCTCGAAGGGAGCAGACACTGGGATTTACTGCTGTCTCTTCTAGTACTGTATCTGTCAGGTTGAACTAAAAAGCCACCACCTCCAAATGTCATAAACACAAAGTTTAGTATCTGTCAGTGCCTTTGTTACTGACCCACTGTAGTTTTTTCAGTTCTCACTCTTCTAAAACCAACCAGTCAGGTTTTTGCTTATTATTAAATCACTAGAGTGAATGAGAAGAATCTCTCACTCTCAGAGAATCTCTCTCTCTCTGGTTATCTTTCCAGATAACCAACCAAGACAGAATCCCTGATGTCACCCAGCGAGCCTTGCTGAAGCACAACCTGGAGCCTGATGCAGTTGAAGATTATGAGCTTGTGCAGGTCATCTCTGAGGACAAAGGTAGGGAAGCAGAACTCTGCTGCTGCCTGGAAAGTTCTGTTGGATTTCAAAGGAAAGAGTAAAATGGGAAGCATTAAAAATGCCATGGACAGGTCACAGCTGCCAATGAGATCCCTCTGGCTGTTGAGGTGTGGTTTCTGTCAGCACAGCCTCCTGCCCACAGGCAGAGCCAGCTTCTGGGCTGCCAGGCAGACCTTGTGTGTGCCATGCAGCCAGAGAGCGACCGCAGGATCGGGGGTGGGGAGAATGTTCTGCCTCCCTGGGACCAGGCCCTTGGATCCCACATATCATCAGCCCTTCTCTGGGAGAGGCTGCCAGGGCTGCTGCCAGGGCTTCTGCCAGGGTGAGCATGGCCTGGGCCCAGCCTCCCCCTCCTTGGCCCTGCTCCCTTTCCTGGAAGAAGCTGCTCCCCATGCCACTCTGGCAGAACAGGGATAGGGCCCTGCCCATGCCATCCTGCTCCTGCTTCCTGTCCTCTCCCAGCTCTCCTGCAGCTGTGCAGCCCTCCTTACTAATGCTGCTCTGGCCCTGTTCTGCAGAGCTGGTGTTCCCCCGCGATGCCAATGTGTTCTATGGCATGAACAGCCACGTGAACTTCGACTTCATCCTGCGGAAGAAGGCAGAGCTGGTTGGCTGAGGCTGCACCTGCACTGCCCTCCCGGGTTATGGGTAATCTGTCAGAATTTCCTGTTGAAAATGTGCAATTGGAACAATAGGCAGCCCTGGTGCAAAGGCTCCGGGCTGCCACATTTGCTTTAAGGACACCCCATAAGTCAACCCTTGTGAGAAAAGTCTCCGTCATGCCAGTATTATAAAGAAGATCATAATCTGAATTTATTTTTATAGAACTGAAGTGAGTTCTGAGTACATGTCTGCCTAAACCAGCTGGAAACTTTTTGTACTTGTTCTGCTCCAGAGAATGATCCATTCTGGATCTTGTTTCCAAAGAACCTTAAAATGAATGAACTGCACTTGCCTTTGCATGAACATTATGAATGGGACAAACAAACACTACTTTGTGTTGGATGGAGGTCTTAATGTCACGACAGGGTGGTTGCCCTTGGACTTAGTTAAGCCATGGACCAGAACTTGATGCCTTTTGTGTGCACTCCCATGTGATGGATGGACCTCCTCCCAGTGTGCAATTCCCGTAGAGGAGCTGAACTCTGAACCTTTTTAAAAGCCATAAGTAAGACGTTGGATTGTAAGCAGCCCTGATTTGAGACACATGAAATAAATACAGTATTTCTGGTTCTGGTGGTAGCACTTTGTACCCCTGCACAGATGTAGGAGTTACTATCCAAATAGGTATCCTAGGATTGTTAATAATCATTCATTAAAATAGAGTTTTATCTATGCCTGGGCCTTTCCCCCCCAGTTCTGTGGCACTTACTTGCAAAACTGGGCTCAGGTAAGTTTTACAATGCATTTGGATTTATCACTTCTGTTTACAGGTAGGTAAAACAGACTGACTGTAGGTATATTGTACATCCAAGAGACCTATGGTAGGTCCCACAAGCCTGGTGTAGGTTGTAATCTGAAAAATTTATGAATTCCAGTTGTATGTTTGTTAAGAGAGTGACAGGGGGGTTTGTAACTGAGCCTTAACCTTTACCTAGAGTTAGGGCAAGAGTAGAAGTTCAGTTTTCTCTGCTTTTGGTGTCTGTACAGTGCAGTTCCTTGTGTACATAGCATAGCTCCTAATGTATATAGTACTGCTCACTTTGAGGGTGTATGGCAGTGTTCAAGTTGAAACGTGAATGTTCTGGATTTTAAAATTACACTTTCCAAGTGTTTATATATGTTAGGTTTTTAACTGCTTACCTGTAATCTTTATATGATAAGTATATAAATTGTTTTTGATTAATATTTGCCTAGAATTGTTCAATTTCCTTTTATTAGTGCATATCAGATGTGTAAAAACACCTCACTCCATTTCCGTTGCTGTCACTTTCTTCAGCTTCTCCACTTTTACTGTTTAACTTCTCAACAGCAAAGCCAAAGTCCACTCCCAGTGCATCAGCCATGCACAGAGCCTGTGAGAGACAGGGATATTTTGTGCTATTTCTTGAGGTTTCAGCTTAAAGAGTTCTATAACTGGGTAATTTAGATTGCACACCAATTCTACATCTTCTGCATGAAATCATTCTCTCTTGGGCCACAGAATGACTTCTGAGGCTAGATAATACAACAGAAGTGCTTTTGAATGTATCCATTTCTCCCCATTGTCTCAGTCGTGGTGTTTTTTCCTCCTGCTTTCCCAGTCATTTCCTTGTTGTGTTTTTTCCCTCCCTGCACACAATACAAACACTGAGATGAACAGTTTACACTCTACAGCCCCTTCTGCCATTTCACAAATCAGCATGAGGCTCTTAAAGCTGCCCAAAAGTCTCACACTCACTCCCTAAACTACAGCTGCCCTGGCTACTTAAAGGCCTCTCCAGTTACACCAAGGAAGACAAAACAAAGAGGACCTGAATCTGATTCTTAAACTGCCTCAGACCACAAAACCCAACACCACAACCTTACTCCATTTCCTTCAGGATCAATACAATCCATTGGTGAACTTGGAGTTCCATATGCCATATTGAGAGCACAACAGCACTTTTTCATCCTTAACCCAAATCAAACACTAAGCTTGTGGGTTCCAAGCAGTCTTATTGCAATTAATCATTTTTAGGGCCTGCCACCACAGCCTGCCTTGTGAATAAGTTGCCAGAAGGCTGGTTCAAAGCTGTAGCTCTTGCTCAGTTCTGAAACCCATCAGATGAGTCAAAAAAATTACAAAGTTGTGTCAGGGACCCAAGTCATGTCTAAAGCCCTGCCATATTTGGCCCAGGGTTGTGCATGTCAACAATATAATGAAGAACACTTTACTGTTTAATGGTGGGATCTTGACCCTTGAAAGAGAAACAATGTATTGGTCAACCTCTAGGAAATGTGAAAAGAGGAACAATGCACAATGGAGCTGATGTTGGCATGGAGGGAGTCGCATGAGCCATTATGGCCTCATCTCACACTCTGGTCAAGTGTGAGATGCTGTGTTAACTGGAAAAATTCCAGTGCAGAGGAGGAGGTCTAAGGTGTGGTTCTGGGGACAAAGGGGAGAGAAGGACAAGATACACACCATTTCCATCCAGAGGATGGCCTGAAGGTGCCCTGCCTGCCTGCCCCTCCTGCCTGAGCAGTCTGTTCTATCTCCTCCTCTTGTTCAGCAGCTTTTCACGAATCCAGGGGTCAGTGTGTATTATTTGCCATAGCAACTAATAAAATAAATTTGCTTTGCAATCACAATTGTGTCTCAAATTTTTTCTGCATGGTTTTTTTGAACCCATAACAAAAATAAGTATGTGGAAAGTGGAAAAATACCAGAAAAATCCAGAGGTGTTTCAAGTGTCTCCTACTTTTCCAGAACATGTGTAATTCTGGGGAGAGCAAAACTTGGGCAGCACTTGCCAAGGATCTGAAAACACAGGCAAGGAACAGCATTTGTCACAGGGGTAGAACCACTGGCATCACCCATGTCTTGCCTATGTCAAAAAATGGAGAATTGTGGATATATAAATGCACAGACACACACACACACATGACAAGGTACAAGACCAATCAGCAAAACTTAGGCCTTGTCTGCTCTGAAATGGACACAGGACACAGGCATTTAATGCCTGTATCTGTCATGTGTTCCCCTCCCCTAAAACCACCATCAAGCCCCCAGTGCCACTCATTTCCCTGAGTCAACTAAAAGGAGAAACATGCACAAAACCCACGTGCTAAAAGCCTCAGCCCTGCTGTAAAGTTGTTTTTCATAAACTGTTAGCACTCTGCTTAAGGAAATCAGTTAAAGCAAACTCAGTTTCCCTGAGCACCCAAACCAGCTCCACTTCTCAGCAGTTCTATTTCAGGCTGACAAATCCCCATGTGCACATGTCCCTGCCCTCCCATGGCTGCAGGGCTGGCAGCAAGGCCAAGGAGTCCAGAAGCTGCAGTTCATGGCTGTGTAAGTGATGCAGAGACTTTTTCCATCTTTCATTATTTGAATGAAGTTAAAAAGCTGAAACAGGGACAACTCAAATATCTTGCATATTTTAAAATCCATGCTCTGTTTGCTGGTGAGGAGTGCCCTGTGCTGATGTGGGGAAATGATGTGTCAGCACACAGGGAAACCCCCTGGCAAGGGGAAAGGAAGGAGAGGCTGCTCATAAGCACTGAGGTGGGTCTGTCATGGAACAAAAAGCATGAGGGTGGAAGAGATGCAGCTCTCGTATCCATGGTGACACTGACAGTGCTGGATGCTCACCTGGTCATAGAACCCTGCTCCTGCAAGAGCTTCTCACCAACACCTCTGGGATTTCCATCATCCTTCACACAGGCCATGTGGGCTCATGAAGCGAGAGACCTGTGGAGGAAGAAAGAGGGATTGTGAGGAAGGAATGACCCAGGCTATGTGTGGGCCCACAGTGCAACCTCCATACTCACCAGGTCATGGACACCAGCAGGAACTTGGCTTCCAGGTGGGAGCTGCAGAATGGGCACCTTTATACAGCCAGTATATATCTCCATGGGAGAGGGACATAGCCAAGAATCCCTTGAGCTGGACTTCCTTTAATCTCCATTAATTAATATTCACATCAGGGTCAGGCTGGAGGGGACTTGGAGCAACCCGGTCTAGTGAAAGGTGTCCCTGCCCATGGCAGGGGGTTGGACTGAGTAACCTTTAGAGTTGCCTTCCAACCCAAACCATTCCAGGACTCTCCCACACAATGAAGAACACACACAGCTACTCATTTTGCACCAGGTTCTATGTATTATCAGACCGGCTGACAGGTAAATAACATGTCTTCTGTAGCAGAAAGCACAACACTGATCAGTGATTATTCAAAACAAACAAAAATTAAAACCAAAACACCAGCCACACATACTCAATGCACAGGTCTGCCAGCAGGTGAGTCCCCAGATGGCAATTCCAGGAGGGAATCCTCCCACTGCCCAGCAGCTCAGGGTCTGTGCCAGCTGCCCTAAGCAGTGTAGTCCATGATCACCTGGCCTCTGAGAAAGGTTTTTTAAAAAAAATAAACACCATATCCTGCTGGCATATGAGCCAACAGCACAAACATCAGAACTCATCCAAAAAACAGACAAGTTTGCTTCTCACATGAAAAAATATCCAGGCAAGTTGCCTTTCCGTCCTGTAACACACAATTCTACCGGGCTGTTGAGACAGTAACATTGCTGTAGGTTCTTTCGGTTTTATAAGGAGAGTTTGTAACCTAACTTCTTACATTTCAAGTTCCCAAAACTCCTACACTCCTACACCTGGCTTTTATGGCCTAAATAAACAGGCCTGCCAATAGGTTGTGAGGTTTTGTTTTCCTGAAGGACTAAATTGAGGCGGGAGTAAAGCAGGATGCAACATGGACCAACTCTGCCTGCATTCCCTTCAGGCAGTGCAGACAAATAAATCCAGCCACCTCCACTTGCACAGCTTCCATGACTTCAGACATACCAAGACATGTGTTCTGATTCCCGAGGCCTGTTTAGGTGGGATGCGGCAAGATTAAAGACAAGCTGAGGGGAAGCCATCACTGGTTTTGTTACAGGAGCATGACGGAGAAGACACAACAGAGGAGCAATACTCCCCCACATTGAACGTTTTGGGGAAACATCTTGATTCTGATAGGGATCCCTTTGGAAAACAAACCCAAATCCACCAAATGCTTGGCAAACAGGGAGGTAAAAGCCTACAGACCTACAAGGAGTAACAGTGATGGAGCAGCCCAGGTACAGCCATCCCAAAAGGCACTGACATTTGTACACCTCTAATATATTAATCTTTATAAATACAGTGTTCTACACGAGGAACTCTGGAACGATGTCTTTCCAGGTTGGTTTCTTTTAACAAAAGCTTGCCAGGGCTTTTGCTCAGATCTGGAACACTTGTTCTTCTTCCTCCTTGGTGTCCCACCCTGTCCTCGGCAGCCTGGGCAGGTGTCTGGCCCAATCCCGCACATGGCCCTTGGGAGTGGTGGGAAGGAGACCACATGAAGAGCTGCTCTACAACTTTCAAGGGTGAAAAGCTAAAGTGTGAGGCAGGTTCAGCTGTCAACAGAGTCCCAGGGAGGCAAGCAGTCATAGCTCATCCCTGGATGATGGCGCGTTAAAGGATGACTGGGAGGGCAGGGCATCCTTGTTCTGGGCGTCGCTATGGATCTTGCCCTGTTGCCGGGACTTCCAGGAGTGTGTTCTGTCCCAGTCCGTTGATACAGTCTCATTGTCCCAGATGGTGGAGGTCTCTGTGTCGCTGAGGTAGCCCGGCTGCCCCGTGTAGTGCGTGGGGTAAACAAGAAGGGGTTCCGCTGAAAAGGCCTTCAAGTCTCTGGACTCATAGTACTCCATGTACTTTGTGCTATGGAGGAGAGAAACACCATCAGCAAGAGAGGAACCTTCACTGGTGCCAAGCTTGTACCTAGGAGACATGGCCAATTCAGGGAGCAGACTGGTCTGGGAGGAGGGGTAGGTGCTGGGGTACAGTCACAAACACATCCTTACAACCACACACACCCGTACAACCAAAGCCTGTACCCAGAGACAACCAAGTGCCTCAAAACCAGATCTGAAGCCCTGACAATTCCCCTCTGTCACCTCCTTTGACCTGTGCCAGGAAGACACAACCAAGCACCACAAAGAGTCCCCACCAGCCATGCCACCAAAAAGATCTGGCTTAAGATCAGCCAGCAAGACCCAGCCTGTGTCCCCCTGAGCCACGGAGGGACTTACACAGGGTGCTTGTTGTACATGATGGGCAGGAATTCATCCACGGGCAGCATTTTGCTGAAGGGCTCAGCCCTGATGAGCTTCTGAGCCCCATGGAAGGAGATGGCGTAGCCCAGGGTCCAGTAGGAGTAATCAGCTTCCACCAGGTTCCGGACATTGGGAACGGCTCTCTCGGGCTCCTGCACCTGCATCCTTTTCCGGCCAATGTAGCTTCAGGGGTGAAAAGATCAAGTAGATGGGACCCAAAGTGAATCCGCAGCAATTAGGACAAGACTATTCATGTCAGCCAGGGCAAGGAAAAGGTTCAGTCCCAGAAGCAATCCCTGACCCAGCTCACAGATTTCTATCCTGCCCCACTCCCAGACATCCAAGTCTAACCCAGCAGGTGGTACAGCTGTGAAAGGTTTCCTAAGAGAGCTAAGATGAGCCAGTCTGAGGCTCAGGACTGAGCTGTGCTGGTTCCTCTGTCACAGCACCATCTCCAACACAGCTGAGGCCCAACAACACTGTTCACCACAGACAGGGATGGTGCCCACAGGGCCTCCCAGCACCAGCCGCCCCAGAGGGCAGATCTGTTCCAATGGGAAGAGCCACCAAGAAGTCTTTGCCACTGTCCCCTGCACTGCAGCATCAACCTGCACTTCTGCCAAACCCCAGCAGTGCTGCCAACCTCTCCATGCACCCAGGAGCTCCCAGAGGAGCAGGGACTTACATCAGCTCCCAGTCTAACTGGGCTTGCTCAATGTCATCCATCAGCTTCATGAGCTTCCTCTTGAACTGGTGCTCGAAGCGCACGTCGTCCTCAATGACAAGTGTTTTCTCCAGGCGCCTGCTCACCACCTGAAACAAGAGGGCTCCAACATGAGCACAGTGGCCCCCAAGGATGCCTTGCTGTCACTGGGGCCACCCTGACACTGCCTTCTAGACCATTCAGGCAGGGAGGGTGGAGAACCACTCTGTGACATATACATGATATGCCAAGCCACTGGAACTTGCTCCTGTTCAGATGCAGAATAAGGGGGGAAAAAAAACAGGAGTGTTTTTTAAAACTCCCTTTGCTTTTCAAAACCTTCTTGCCTTTCTTTTAAGCAAGCTTGCCCCGAGCAGGATATTAGGCAGATTGCAAAAACAGTCATGAAAATGTTCTGATAAAAATCACTTGGAGCTGACAGCAAATGAACCACAGAATCCCAGAATGGTTTGGGTTGGAAGGGACCTTAAAGCCCATTCAGCTCTGCCTTGGGCAAGGACACCTCCCAGTATCCCAAGACGCTCCAAGCACCATCCAGCCTGGCCTTGGACACTTCCAGGGATGAGGCTGCCATAGATTCTCAGGGAATCCTGTGCCAGGGCCTCACCACCCTCACAGGGAAGAACTTCTTCCCAATATCACATCTAACCCTGCTCTCTGTCAGTATAAATAAAGGCATTCCCTCTTGTCCTGTCCCACCATCCCTTGCCCCAAGTCTCTCTCCAGTTCTCTTGGAGCCCCTTTAGATACTGGAAGGGGAAAAGAGAGATGTGAAAGGTCAACACTGCATTCAGGAAAACCCCTGCAATCCACAGAAATCAGTTCCATCCTACACTTCCAGAAAGATAGGCTGGATCCGATGCTCTGCACCAAGACTGGCTATGCATCAGGACACAGCACCTTCCTGCAGGACCCACGAGGCACCCCAAAATCCTCACCTCCTTCCAGATGTAGTAGTGGCTCAGGAAGCAGCCGATCTCTCCTCTGGTCAGGGGCCTGGAGGAATATGGGTCCCGGTATCCTGGCAGCATTTCAATGCTGAGAGCTTTGAGCTGACTAGTGTTCAGTGCTCTGGGAAACAGAGAGTATCTATTAGCAGTGCAAAAGAATAAGTCAGTTCAAGCCAGACGTGGGCACAGCATGGGAAATGCTGTTGATGTTCAAGGAAAAGCCACACCTTGAGAAATTCCTACACTTGTTTTGCTCAAAAACAGAGGAAAATTACCTTCTTGATTTACATCTCTAAATCAAGTTGATAAATCATATCCTTAACTCTGCAAAAGACTTCTCATGGGCCAAAGACTTCTCATGGGACCATCAATTATCTTTAACTCTGCCAAAAACTTCCTGTGGGACCATCCACTTGCCAGGTGCTGGGCTTTGATTAATTTTCTGAGGCCTTGATGGGATCCTAAGTCTCCAAGAACAGTAGATGGCACATGGGCTCCTGTCTCCTTGAGGCCTTTTTCCAACTCACTAACTTAAAATTTCTGCCTTGATTTCTCATTAAAAAAAGGTCTTAAAATACCTTAGAATTATACAATCATTAAGATTGGAAAAGCCCTCTAATATCCTCAAACCCAAGCATTAACCCAGCAATTCTCCCAGGGATGGGGCCTCCAATCACTGCCCTGGGCAGCCTGTGCCAGACCACCCTTTCCATGAAGAAATTTTTCCCAGTTGTCCAGCCTGAATGTTCCCTGGCACAGCTTAAGGCTTTTTCGTCTTGTCCTCTCCCTTGTTCCCTGGGAGCAGAGCCTGACCCCTCCCTGGATGCACCCTCCTGTCAGGGCATTGTGGAGAGCCAAAAGGTGCCCCTTGAGCCTCCTTTTCTCCAGGCTGAGTGCCCCTGGCTGCTCCTCAACAGACCTGTGCTCCAGATCGTACAGTAAGCTTGGAAAGGGCTGTGTAAGGGTTAATGTTGTAGCACCACAGCTCTGCAGCACTCGGATGAACAATATTTCCAGGAGTTAACTGCTCCATTCACAGAAACCTATATGATTTAAACCTGATTTTGGCCTTAGTCTGAACCCCAGTGCCCTGGTTCTCTTACAGAGAGAGAATTGCAAAGGAATAAACAAAGGGAGCAGAACTGCCCCAAACAGAAGGTCAGGGAGATCCAAGTGGTGTTAAACTCCCCCCAGCCAACCCTGCCCTGCTGAAAGAAGGCCAGGGCATCCAAGGAGATGCTGTGAAGCATTAAAGCACATCCCACTCTGAAAATATCCGCAAACCCAACCAAAACTCACTTTCCATCCACAGCCTCCACTACCTTCACTGCAATCTCCTGCTCGTAGAGTGTCCGAAGCATCCGATCCCGCCGGTCCTTCCGACGCTTCAGGTTGATCATAAAAATCTGGAGGGAAGAGAAAGACATCAGGACATCAGACTCCCAGCTGGGGGGCAGGGAGAAGGGAAGTCCTGATCCACCTTTCTCCAGCAGCCCCACTGGAAAATGCTACATGTGTGTTCCTTCCAGGTTGTTCGGAATTTGTCAAAAAGCTGGAGTAGGTTTTGAGTTGAAAGCGTAGAGGCTTTTTCTCTAACAACTGTTTTATGGATGTTCGTGGAGGAAGCTTGCTCAATGAGGATGAAGAAAAGTGAGAGGAGACCAGTTAGAGCCAAGTCTATAATTTCCAAAGATACAGGATATTTAAGTTTGTATCAAACAGAATAATATGACCATCTGCAGCATCAGTCCTAGAGGAATACTGACCCACAACACTGCCATTGCCTGGATTTAGGATTATCAGCGGGGCCACCATTCTTGTACCAAGGCCATTGTAAAGAGAAGATTTTTGTGATTACTTCAGGCACTGAAAATCCACTGTGATCCCTGCCAGACCAGAGAGTCAAGGCTGGGAACAGAGATGTCTGGGCAGGGCTCTGTCCAAAGCCCTGAGGAGACTGGTGAAAGGCTGAGGGCTGAAGCCCTCATTGCAGGTAACCCTCAGGGACTCAGGGATATTTTTCAGTCCCAGGCAGACTGGTACAAGCACAGCCTTGTAGCCTGTGGAGAAATTCTTCATCCCATAAGAAGGAGAAAGAATTCCAGCTCAGTACAAATGAAATAATAATAAATTGGATAAATAAAGCACAGCCACAAAGGACAACACAGAAAAAACCTGGACCAGCTGTACCCTAAACACAGATGCTCAAAGACACACAGCTGGACTGCGCTCAGCTTCAGGAGCCCCACAAACAGATGGAGCAGAGCACACCAAGAAGAAAAAGGCTCCTCTGATCCCCACAACTCTCTCGGTCCCAGAGCCACTCTGGCAGCTGCACACACAGGGGCTGCTGGCTCTGGGAATAACACAGACATCAGGCAATCAAAGCCTGGCAGGTCCCTCTCCAGCCTTCTTCCCAGGCATGGTTTGCACCCCTGGGGGGGTACCCAAGGTGGGCCAGAACCCACCTGTGAGCCTGGATCCCGCACCTGGTTCCAGCTCTCCAATGTCTCTCTCAGGTGAGAGAAATCCTTCCCTCCTGCCACTGGAAAGCTGGAGAGCTTTCCCAAAGGCCCAATTTCTGTCACAGATGGAACGGAGGCCAGCTGCTCTGCAGAGTCAGATGCAGAGCAAACAGCACAAGAACTGGGGAGTTAACCTGCTTTTCAGCCTCATTTCTGCCTTCTCTTCCTGGCTGGATTACAACACAGAATCATGGCATGGTTTGAGCTGGAAGGGACATTAAGGATCAGGTGATGAGTGAGAGGACAAGACAATAAACAGTAGAACAGGCTCCTTACTTCATCAAAGCCCATCTTGTCAGGGTGCTTTGCAGGGACAGAGATGTACTGAGAGGGCTCCACGGGAGGGCGATCGACTGAAAGAGAGGAGAGACCCCAAACGTCACCCTCGTGCACACCCTGCAATGGACATAATGTGTCTGCAGGTGTCTCCCTCATGACCACGGTAGCCGGGATAAGGAGCCACTGCAGGATGGGAACAGTAGCAAGCATCCCATGGCAAAGCCAAAGCCAGCAGTCATGTGCCAGACAGACATCAGGAAGAAAACATGGACATGCAGCACACATTCCACATGAAAGACGCATTTGATCTGGAGAAGTTGAGAGATTTCGTGCATGGGGTTGACCTGACTGTGAAGCGATTACATCGCTAGGTAGAAGTGGTGGAAAATTTCAGAAAACTGCATATCAAAACAATATGAGAGCGGTCAGGTCAGGATGCAGACTTCCAAGAGAAAGAGAGCTGGGCCACTGGCAGGAGAGCTCTGTAGGGGCTTGGATGGACTTGTGGGGCCCATCGTGGCAAGGGCACAGCAACTCACTCATGGCCTCGATCAGGGTGTGCACAAAGTTCTCAGCTTCCTCCTGCAGTGACTGCTGTGGTTTCAGGGGCATGGGAAGGAATCCATAGTGCTCACGGTTGCAGATGAACATCTGTACTCCTGAGGATCACAGAAAAGCAGAAACAACAATCAGGCCTGCATTTCACTGCTCTATGGCTACATAGCCACAAACATACTTGTGCCAGGACCTCAGTCTCAAAAAGTTCTGCTTCATAAGCAAACAATTCAAAACCGTTCCAGTTCCACTTTCTGTTTTGCCTGGCTGGCTGCAAGTGGCCTCTTTCATAAAACCAATCCCTACTGGTTGCCTAACTAACCCTTCAAGGGCCTGGGGTGAAGGGATGAGGGAGAACGGCTTCTCACTGAAATAGAGTGGGTTTAGATTGGATATTAGGAAGAAATTGTTGCCTGTGAGGGTGGTGAGGCCCTGGCACAGGTTTCCCTGAGAAGCTGTGGCTGCGCCATCCCTGGCAGAGTCTAAGGCCAGGTTGAATGGAGCTTGGAGCAGCCTGGGATAATGGAAGATGTTCCTGAAACAAAATGATCTTTAAGGTCCCTTCTAACCCAATGCATTCTATTCTTTATCCTCTTCCTTTTGCTTCCTTTTGCTCTGGCTAGGAAATAAAGATGATACATTTTCTCCTGTGCTGGCAAAGGACTTTGCGGAATACATATGACAGCAACCTTCAAAATGCCAAGTCACCACCAAACATGGTCCTTTCCTCTCCACGACTAATTTTTACTGTGCCCTGAAGATTAAAGTAAAATCCCAGAGCGAGACACCAGTGAGAAGAGATGTGGCAACATAACACCCTTCTACTCAAAAGCTTTTGCAATTGCTTGTTGAAGGTGGGAAACAGAAAGAAAGTGCAAAGCCTGTCCTTGAAACAGATGCATTTGCAGGGCACAGACTCACCCAATGGGAACACCCCAGCATCAGCAAAATGCTTTTCCCTCTGGGGTGACAAGGATTTGCTCACCACTGGCTGTAACTCTGCCTGTCACATCAGGCAACATGCAAGCCACATCCAGAGAAGCCAAGGGAAGTGTTTCTGTTGTTTTTCATTGAGTTCTGGTAAAGTCCTTTATTAACTAACCCCAATCAAAGCTGCTAGAACCCAAGCAATCAGCCAACAACTGCCTTTGTCTTTTTTTTTCTGTCTTTTTTTTTTTTTTTAATGAAACAAGCTTAACCAGCCCCCTCCCTCGAGGAAATAAATGAAAAGCAGACACTACCTGGTGTGCTGATGCTTTCATCTATTAGTGCCCCTAATCCCTGGTATTTTTAGCAGAGCAGAACTGTCAGCACTAATGACCCCAGTGTTTCTCTCATTTTAAGTTCTACAAGTAAATTGCTGGCTATGCTACTTGCCAAAACACATTCAGCTGTCAACTGCAATTTAGTTAAATAGCAGAATAAAAAAATACTACCTGCTGACATTAATGGATTTGGCACTGATCTAATCAACGAATCTTATCTGGCTCACTGATCTCTGTTCTCATCTTCCGCTGCCTTGAACACACTTAATCTGCATAGATTCACGCCCATGTTCCTGTTCTGTCTGGGATAAAAGGTACTTGAAAATGGTAAAGCTCCCATAAAGTGGGGATGGAGACTCACTCTCCAGCTCTGTTTTTATAATAAAGTTAAATGATTGCTACAAGGGATAGAAAAACTACAGGTATTTGTATCACTATTCTTAACAGGCTTTAAAGGCAGTGACCAGGATTTACAGTCATTTACTTAGGACATACATACAGTCATAAATTTACAGTCATAAATTTAGGAGAGTCATGTCCTAAATTACAGGAGAGTCATGTCCTAAATTACAGCTGTCACAGCCATAGTTAAGGAACCAAAATTGCCCCCACTTCCCTGTGACCAGACCTTCCTGCTGGCTGGCTCAAGGGCTTCAGAGACCCAGGCTGAAAAGCAGCTCAGGAGATCATGGAATAGTTTGGGCTGAAAGGGACCATAAAGCTCACCTCATTCCCCCCCCTGCCATGGCAGGGACATCTTTCACTATCCCAGGTTGCTCCAAGCACCACCCAACCTGGCTTTGGACACTTCCAGGGATCCAGGGGCAGCCACAGCTTCTCTGGGTGCCCTGTGCCAGGGCCTCAGCACCCTCACAGGGAACAATTCCTTCCCACTATCCTATCTAACCCTGCCCTCTAGCAGTGAGAAGCCATTCCCCTTGTCCTGTCACTCCATCCGTTCTCCCAAGTCTCTCTCCAGCTCTCTTGGAGCCCCTTTAGGCACTGGAAGGGGCTCTAAAGTTTCACCCAAGCCTCCTTTTCTCCAAGCTGACCTGGCTGGCTAAAAGCTCTCCCATACAGGCCATGTCCTCTCACAGAGGTGGGACCACCTCTTTGAAGCATCACAGAACAGTGGCTTACAGCAGCAGATTCCCTGTTGGAAATCAATGGTTTGATCTGAGGCATTAAGCACAGCACTCGGCCTGGACAAAAGTCGGTATAATTTCTGACTTCAGGGAAAGTAAGTGAAATTACTCCAAAGAGAAGTTTACCTCGAAGCTCACACATTTTTCACATTTCTGAACTTGGATGTCATCCTTTTATCCTGGGTGACAAAACTCAGCCCAGGACACAAGCCAACAATCTGAGCAGATCAACAGGCCAGACAGCTGGAGGAAAGCCTTTCATGTCATGGGTCAGTCCTGGAAAAAGCTAGTGTTCTAGGATGGAAGGAAAAAATGATGGGTTTGAATCCCTGAAATATTTGTGAAGCAGCTGGAACTAATGCACTGCAGTTACCACATGGGTTGGAGGCTGCACTTCTGGGAGAGCTGTCAGAGGGAAGATATGGGGGTGGTAGATTTGAAGCAACCTGCTTTGCTTCTCCAAACTTAAACCTCAACTCTCCTCTGGAGCCAAGACATGGCACTTGGGGACATGGTTCAGTGATGGATTTGGCAGTGCTGGGGAAAAGCTGGACTCTATGGCCTTGAGGGACCTGAATCTGTTGTGATTCTGCACTGGTGTCCTGACTGCAAGTCAGGACCCTGAAACTGCCCTGCAATTCACTTCTCACCTCTGTCCCCCAGGGGCTCCAATTTCAGCTCTTGCTGCCTCTCCTCCATCAGTCATCCTATCTGACACTCCTCATCCTCTCACAGCTGATTTTGAGAACATCCTTCTCAGTCTGCCAAGACAACAAAATCATTTTTGGTGCTGTCAAGACCTGCCAACCAGATCCACCACTAAAAGGGAAGCTACAGGCATCTTGTGGCTGCTGTGCTGGTCTGGGAACAGTGGGGAGGGAGGCTCAGACTGCAGAACAGCAACAACAACACAAACAACAAACACCACCCTTCTTCCCTTGGCTTTCTCCCTGCATGTCTGTTTCCAAGAGCAGCCCTTCCTGCTCTCCTTAACTTTACATTTTCTGCAGAGGACAAGGAGCACCAATTGCACATCAATGAGAGGACCCATGAACAACTTTTCCCTGCCTATTCACCTCAGGAAGTCACCAACCCACTCACGATCTCTGAAAAGAAGGCACTTATGGGTGCTGCTGAGGTTTCACTAATTCCTTTTTCCTTATAATGCCCCAAACTCTTCCCTTTTCAACATAGCAGGCAAAGAACAACAGAGATGGCCATTACAGAGCCCCCTTCAGCTCTGACACTGCTCCACACAGGTCTGCCAGCCTAGACTCTGTTGGAGACAGAACACTCACAAGAGCCACTCTCCAGAAATAAACGGGACTAAACATCCTCACCACAGGCATGAACAGCAGAGGCATGAGGCACTTAAGAGACAGTGATGTCTCAACGACACCTGGAGCTCTCTTCAAACATGAACAGCCAGAGATTTCCTCTCCCTGGAAGTACCTGAGGCCAGGCTGGACAGGGCATTAAGAATGAGGTCCCTCCCAACCTGAACTGTTGTAGGATTCTATGGTTTAGGAAGAGTCTCCTGCCCCCACCCCTTTCCTCATGGATCTTTTGGAAGTGGTGACTTTAGATACCTCACCCCCAGACCATCTTCCACTCTCCCAGCACCCACCTGGGTTCAGCTGCTGTGACACAAACCAAAGGCAGAGTCACACATTTTGTCTCTGAATTATTGCCCCATCCCAAGAACAGCCCCCACATCCTTTGAAGCTAGCAGCAATCCAAAACTGCCTCTCCAGTCGCTACTGGTTATCCCTGACCAGATCCCAGACAGGAAAGGGGACAGGGTCTGAACTCCCCAGAGAAGTAGAGCCAGGAATTTTGGGCAGTGAACCTGCAGTGGAGGTCTGTGGGTCTGTGTCTATATAGGAGTGACTCTTCCCCAGCAGAGGCCCGGGACACACCTGCTTGGCGACTGGAGAAGGCAAAGACCATGATATCATCGAAGCTCCAGGTGTAGTCCTGGTGTGGGGGGTAAAATGTCAGCTTGATGGAGGCCTCCTTCCTCAGGTCAATAAGGAATGTGGAATGGATCATGGGGACAGCAAAACAGCCCATCCTCTTCCATTCCCGAATCAGGGGATACTCCAATGTCCTCTTGTAATAGCCCTGAAACCACAAAGAGGCTGTTGTTACAAGAGATCCCTGTTTCAAAGCTGTTCCTTAGCAAAAGCTTGCACCCTGACCTCTCCAGCAGAGGTTCACTAGGGCTCAACTCTCAGAATTTTCAGGGTCTCCCATCTGGAAAAGGGTTCAGTTGAGTATTCAGAAACAGTCTTCATTCCAAAAGTTAAAGACTGACCTTCTCCCTGCTTTTTAGGAGCTCTTGGAGATTCAAGCCTTTCCACTGCAAAAGTCCCCTGCAATGGAGCTTCAAACATCAGACTATTTTCTCCTGGCTCTTCAAAACCTTTTTTGCACTTAGAGTCTCCAACCTGATCCTGGAAGCTGCTGATCATCCATGACATTCTCCACATTCAACAGGCACAAAGTCCATTTAGCATCTCAGAAAGTAGCACCTGCAAATTAATTCTATCCATGACTTTTAAAAAAATCATTTTTTGTCACTGCAGCGAAGGCAACATCTCAGACTCCATCAGCTGTGTAAGAATCCCTGCTTCCTCCATCCCGGGTCAAGCAGGTTTGACACTCACTCCTGACTCTGCCTAGGGAGGCACTTCAGTCAGCTGCTGGGTAATGCCCTGTACCCAGGAGCTCTGCCAGCCTTCCAGCACTCTGGGTGCAAAACCAACATTGTGTGGCTCATGGAAATAAATACACTGAATTCCTCCAGGAAGAAAATCCTAGAACACCAAATTGACATCTAGATGTGTTGTTTTTCGGCTCGCTGGAGGCTACCTCGCGTTGGTCCTCAGTAGCTCCCACAGGAGTCCTGGCCAGCCTAATTTGGTGAAAGGCTGTCTCGAACCCCTGCGCTTGGGGAGCTCTGTTCCAGGACCGGCGGTGACTGCTGCTATAAGGTTAACAGGCGGACGGGCCACTGCCGGTCAGGATAAATAACTTTAATCCTCACAGAGGAACAAACGAAGCGCAAACCAGAGGGGGAAATGGCGAGTGACCCCGGCTTGTCTCCTTCCAGATCGCTTAAGCCCTCGGTTAGGGAGACGGAGCCAATGGCTGATGGGGAATAGTCGCCTGGACAATACAGAACCAGCAGGGGAGGAGCGGAGACAAACATGGACTTTGGGAAACTTGAGACCTCCAGTCCGATGCATATTCATCCAGCCTTATGCATAGGCATCAGCTAACCTGGGACAAACCTCGGATGCTGGAGGCAAAACCCCCCGCCACTCCTCGAATGCTGGCACTGGTATATGGATGGTTGAATTCAGAGCAGATTCTGGGGTTTATGGAAACAATGAGTCACTAAAATAAGTTAAAGCTCCATTTATGTTCTATTTTCCATGAGCATTCAGGTATTGGCTGAGCAAATGCTGGCAGAACTGCTCTGCCTTGGGCTATGCAGGGCCATGGCATGGTGCACGTGCCTGGTTATGGATCAGCCATCTCCCTCTGCCCTTCAGACACATCGTGACCATACTGTGAGGATGGGCTATCCCAAACAGCCATCCCGACTGCCACAGGAAGGAAGCTTAACCAACCCAAAGGAAGGGTTCCCACCAAAGGAAGGGTTAACACACCCACCCTTTAACAGACACCTGAGAATGCCTGCAGGTGAAGATGCTGGATACTCATCTTTTCTCCTCCAGTGGCTCACTCTGGGTTTTTGGGGCTGTCCCCTGATCATGAACCACTTGTAGGCAAGGAGGGCTTCAATCCCCCATGCTGCATCTCCCAGGGTTTGCTTTGTGACAGATAAATGTCAGCCTGTCTGGAGCTGGGCTTGCCTCTCCATGGCTTGGTGCCGGGGGGAGGCCATGTTTCAGGGTGTGCTCCAGCTGTTATTCCCTCCTCAAATCCCCTGGGAGAGCAACACTAAGCACATGAAGCCCTGGGACCGGTGCAGAAACAAGAGAAAAGGAAAAAGTAAGGGAGAACTTTCCTGTTCACTCCAGCAGGATTTTTTAAAACCAAATTTTGCAAGATGCCTTTGCTGGTTTTCCTCTCTCCTTTCCTCAGTTGGTGATGGTGGAAACTTCCTACTGGAGAGGTAGGACTGGGGCTGGAGCACAAGGACAGAGATCCACTTCAGCCTGTGGAACAGGGCTGATGTACCCCAGTGGAAAACCCGGCTGCCTCACAACTTAGCCTCAAAAACTTAAAGCCCAATCAAAACCTTTCCTACAAAGTTTATATCTCCATTTTCAAACTAAGTAAACAAACCCAAGTGAAACAAGTAAGCACACCTCACCACACCCCTCTTCTTATCTCTGTATTTGCTTCCCAAAACTTTGGAAAGTTCAGGACCTTTTCCTGCTATTTTGTATCCAATTACTTAGTCTGAACTGTGGAACTCCTTGCCAAAAGATGGTGTGGGTGCCAAAAAATAGATTCAGACAGGGATTTCTGTAGAATTAAAAAAAAATCACTGAGAGCTTTGAAGACAAATATATTCCTCAAAAACCCAGAAGGGGATTGCCAGAGGACAGAAAAATATTTAGGGGAAGTAACACTCACTTTTTTGCCCTATCCTTATACTATTCCCTGGACATCTGCAGATGAACCTGTGCTCTGATGAACCCAATGCAGCTGTTATGTGGGTCAGAAGTAACATGAAAAGGCAACACTGAAAAGGTAACATGAAACTAATTTTTAGGCTCAGCACCAGTACCTGTAACATGCATACTTCAGCACACACAGTCCCTACAAGGCAAAGGGAGTTGCCCCATTTCAAAAATCTTGTTCACAGATAAGAAAGATAACTTAGACACAATGGAGAGATGTGGAAAGAAAAGCAAACTCCTCTTGGATTAGCATCACTATACAGAAAAACTGGCCTAAAATTATGCACCAAGGGTTTTAAGGCCATTATAGAAAGAGGGAACCACCTTAAAAAAATTCTGATCTGTTTATCAGTATTTTTTGTGTAGTTAGTGGGATTGTATCACATGTTAACATCACCTCAGAGCTACAGCAGCTTCTGGTCAGAAGAAGAAGGCTACAGCAGCAGATGGGAAAGCCCACAGAACAGGAAGGATGCCTGCTGCTCCAGAGACAGGAGCAGGAGCCCCTGGAGGACACCACTCACACAGCCCCCCAACACCTTCCATGAGGTCACCTGCCTGGGGAGTGATGCCACACCAGAAGTTGGAGTAGAGGGAGCGGGACTCGAGCATTGGTGCCACCAGTGTCTTGTTTTCTGCTATCAGCAGGTTCAGGGTCTGGGGGTTGGTCAGTAAATTATCTGCATCAATAAACTAGAGAAGGAAGAGGAAAAAAAAAATTGTTAATAGATGAAGCAATATGATTCCATTGATGCTTTCCTGGGAATGAGGCAGCCAGAGGCTCATGACCAGCCCTGGTGTGACCACAGGCCCAGGGCAGTGCCCGTCCCCTGTGCTGCCACTGCTAGGCCACCTCTGGCCCCTCATAACGAGAAAAGACCCCGCGGGACTGAAGCATGTCCAGGGAAGCTAATGGACCTGGGGAAGGGGCTGGAGCACCAGGAGCAGCTGAGGGAGCTGGAGGGGCTCAGCCTGGAGAAAAGGAGGCTCATGGGGGACTCTCCAGCTCTGCATAACTCCCTGACAGGAGGGGGCAGCTGGGGGGGCATTGGGCTCTGTACCATGGAAAGTTTAGATTGGATATTAGGAAAAATTTCTTCTAAAAGAGTGTCCAGGCATTGAAATAGGCTGTCTAGGGCAGGGGTGGAGTCACCATCCCTGGAAGAGTTCAAAAAAGGTGTGCATCTGGTACTTTGGAATGTGGCTTAATGGTGAACATAGCAGGTCAACAATTGGACTCAGAGATCTCAAGGGTCTTTTCCAATCTTAACAATTTTATGATTCCATAAGGTTGGCAAAAAAAACACCCTAAAAGCTGGTAGGTTTAACTCCATAGGGCACAGGCTGCCACAGGGAAACCTGGGGGCAGCTACCCCTGGTCACAGCAATGAGATGGGCAGAGAGCTTCCCTGACTCTACACAACCTCATGCCAGCACAGGCACCAGGGAGCTGCAAGGGGAAATAACATCACTGAAAATTCAGGACGAGTTCATTCTGTGAAGACCATCAAGAACAACTCCTGAACTGCCCTCACACCTCACCTTGCTTGGAGGCTTTGGGAACAACCCCCCTCACAGTGACCAAGGCAGCATCTTCCCACAACTGCTCTGCATAACTATTTCCCTTACATTTCACCAGGTGGGGGTTCAATCTGGGGGACCCTTGCAGGTACCTCCCAGCACCAGGACTGTGTTCAATCCTGATACCTGTGGAAAAAGCTCCGAGCTTACCCAAGGACTCACCTCCCTCACTGCAAAGTCTCTGGCTTACCAGACCAAGAAATGACCCATAACATCTCAATTTGTCTTCAGACGGACGGAAAACTTTTGACAGCTCCCAGTATCCAAATGAGGATCTGGAAAGCTTTTTCCTGAAGCCAGCTAATAAATCAAACTTTGTATTTACCAGGATATAGTCTGACCACTTCTCCCGGGCAGCACGTAGGGCAGCCTGTCTCAGCTTCATCACATGAGTGAATCGGGAGCTTGGCCAATGTTTTGGCCCAATTTCTTCTGGGTAAGACCTAGAAAAGAAAAAAGAAGTGACTGTAATCCATGTCTGGGCTTTATTACACCAGAAAAAAGAAGAAAAGAAAGAAGAAAAAAAGGAAAGAGTTCCCTTGCTGCCTGCCTTCATTATGAAAGCAAAACAGCATTAGAGTCACCTCAGGCAATCCAGGAGAGGTTTTGAGGGAGAATAATTCCAAGTTCTGTGCTGGCATGAGCACAGAGGGCATCAGAGCACAAACAGTGCCACAGTTGTCTGACGACCCAGCAAAGCAGCACCATCTAACCCAGGAGTTGCTGCAGCAGCAGAGAGGGGACCCCTCCAAAGTGACCTGCAGCTCACTGACCTCACCTGACCTTGGGTACAAACTCATCTGCCCTCTGCTAGGCTGAAAATCCAGCTCCCCTTGGCCCAGGAGAACCAGCAGAGCTGGGATGTGAAGATGAAGGCAGCTGGGACTCCCCTGGGCATTATTAGGAGCTGTAAATGCATCCTGAGAACAGCTCCTAAATCTCCCAACACCCGGCCCCATAGGCCCTAGCACGGCAGCAAAGTCACGTGCATGGCTCTGCTTTCAGGATCAGCTCTAAAAACAAAGACTTTTTAACAAAGATGGAAGGGAACTCAGGGGCAGATCCCAATGAGGAATAAAAATCCAGGAATTTGAACCAGTGCCAGCATAAGTCAGGGAAGAAGCTAAGAATTTCAAAAGCTTTTTGCAGAACTTAAAAAGCGCCAAGTTTGGCAGGATGAAGAAACCTCAATTCAAAGGAAAGGATTAAAAGTGTCAATAAAATCAGCATTCCCTGGGGGTTTGTACCACAAACTCCCCATCACTGCAGTGAGGAACTCGAATATAAAAGCAAGCCTAAAGGAAGGGGAAACTGATGTAATTTTCCTTGATGGAAGAACCTGAAAACAGAACAAACCCAGGAACAGCTGATCCTAAAAATAAATAAAGTAATAAAAATCCAACACACCGTATTTCAAAGCAATGGTCTTACAAGTAATGCAAAGGCATAATATACGGAACTAAAACTAGTTCGCCAGCTCAGCACTTACTGAATATTTGATGTCTCAGAGCTTTCATAGATGCTATGGAATGGGCTGTAATTTCTCTGCTTCCTTGCAAATAAAGAATAATAGTTTTAATTCCCTGCAGCTCTTGATGTAATTTGTTTACCATGCAAAGAGAGCAGCTACAGATGCTAAATAACTGGATAGAAATACTTTCTTCCACAAAATTCTGCATGAGGTGCTTCACTGAAGTCAGGGGCCTTTCTACAGAGACCTTATCTTACCTTTATCCATAAGAACACAACTTTAATGGGACAGATCCCAGAAAGCAAACATACCACGTTTTAATGCCTGGACATTTAGTACAACTCCCAGTTTGGAAAGAAAAAACCTCAGGAATTTGGGCTGTGCAACCTAGAGCCCCTCCCAGGTACTCACGGGGGCTCCTCCATGGGCCTCCACTCCACATCGTGGTACAGGTGCTGCACATTCTTCAGCCACTCCCTGAGGATTGCTGTGGTGTTGTCAATGTTGTGGTCAGTGGCTGCCCTGGCAAAGCAAGAGCAAAGGGAGCACATTAGCACTAGGTTTGTGCCTTTGCTTTACCATGGAGCGCTCTGTCCAGTCCAGCCACCGGAAAAGACAATACATGCAGTCGGGGTTTAAGCCAAGCTGGCAACTGAGTACCACCACTGTGGGACGGGGAAGGGAACAAAGCCTGTGGGTTGAGATAAGAACCATTTAATAACTGAAACAAATAACTGAAATGTGCTGTTAGTGGAGGGAAGGGACACTGCTTGCTGAAGAATGTTTTTTTCTCTCAAGTTTGAGCTGAACAGACTGGAATAGGAGGCACAGATTCACATCCCTGACAGCAATCCCATGGGAATGCTCCCACAGGGGGCCACATGCTGCTCTCTGCCTGGGATGCTCAAGCCTTCAGGTCACAGGACAATTGAGCCAAGTCCCATTCCAGCTGCTCCTCCCCAGCTGCCTTCCTTGAGACCAGGGCTTTGCACACCCAGCATGGGGCTGTGGCAGATCCCACCACAAACTCCTGTCACTGAAAGCGCTGCTCATTTATCCTAGCTGGAATGGGCAGGAGTGCATAGTCCCATGGCAGAGCACAGCTCAGCAAGCTCCACTGGGAATTTATAATCCCTTCATATTCCTCTGGGAGTATAAATAGTCCCACAAGGTCTGGTGCAGACAGTAAAAACAGTGTGAAACACATCACTGAGAGGAGGTTGCTGGAAGCTCCCCTCAACTACTATACATTTCTTGTTTCATCCTCCAGCTTGAGAGGCCCAAAGGCACTTCCCAGAACACCATCTTACTTGAAGCCAGAGCTCCCTGTAGCCAGGAGAGGACATGCAGAAAGGAGTCACATCCCAAACCCTACAGCTACTCCGAAGTTATTTCAGGAAAATACCTCCACTCCAAGTCACTGTATGACCCTACAGATGAAAACCAGGGCATGAACCCTTTTCAGTTTGTGCAACAGGAACATACCATTCCCATGCAGTCTAGCCTGCTTTAAATTAAAAAAGAACCAAGAACTTGGATTTTCAGTTTATTTATAATCAGAACAACACAATCACTTAAGGCCAGAAGGCTTATTTGTTGAATATTTATTCCTGTCTGTTGAAACAATAAATATTGAAAGTTCAGCAAGTGAAGAGAGGTTGGTTCCTGTGACATTAACTGCTCTTCTGTGACAGAGCAAGGCTGGGCAAAGTCATGGCTTCAGGGTTTGCTTTTGACCAAGACTGTGGCTATGCTGCACTGTGGATCTAGTTTGCAATGATGTTTGAACTGGACTAGAACAGTCACAGTATTGACCTGATGTAAGTCCAACTTGCTCCATGTGTTTTACGGACGAAGCTCATCCCCTAGAGCCCATTTTCACATACTTCCTTGGGTTCCTACAGCCACCAAGGCATTTCACATATCTCCCTCTGCTTCCCTCCCACGTTCCAGCTGCACAGTCAACGAACAACAATTCCAGAATTCCTAAAATACCAGAGAACTGGGAAAATGGCTTCATGGTCATCACTGGAGCTGCAGTGGCACCAAGAAGATGGCACTGGGGCCATACTGCAATTGGGCATCAAACAAACAAGGCTGGAACGATGGCAGCCACCCTGGGGAATGCTGAAGGTCATCCCACAACATTCTCTCTTCCAGGTACAGACCAGCCTTAAGGACCATGGAGACCCTTAAAGTAAGCACACAGCTCCCACAGAGTCAGGTCCATGTGCCTCTTTCCTTCAGCAAGCCTTATCCCATTCTTTCTAACCTCATCCCAGTCCTTCTAACCTCACATAGTATCAGTGGGGACATATGAAGGGATATGCTACAGTGTGGGCAGGGAAAGGGGAAGCTTCAGCTCTATACATGTGTTGGGGTTTTAGGACTTCTTCTGTTTTCTTTTTCTCTTAAAGAATTTTCCCCATACATGTTGCCAGAGGGACAAATTGGGTGCTTAAGACAAACAAAAGACCTGGCCATAGGGGGAGGGGTCCAGCTGGCTACTGTCACCTGGAGTTTTCTCGTGTAGGGTGGAGGATGCAGTGAGATTTGAACTGGGAAAAAGGGTTGGGTACAGCCGCTGGCTGGCTGGTTTTTCTCGGCTTACGGAGGGAGAGGAGGGCTGCCATTGTTGTGAACGGAGTTTGTCACTGCTGCAGGCTTCTGCTTTCGGCTGCCTTCCTTCTACTGGAAAACCCCGGGATCCCAAGCCTGCCTTTCCCTGCCACGCTGGGAGCTGGGCTGCGGCAGCCCTGCCCCTGTCATTGCTCTGAGCCTTCGCTGCACTGTGGCCCCGCAAGCCCTGCCTGCCAGAGGCTCCTGCCGGGCACCGGGACCGGCTGCCCAGTGGGGTTTGTGAGGCCTTTGTTCCATCCCTGCCCGGGACCCCGAGCCGCCACTGCCGCGTGAGGGCCGAGCTCGCTCCGGAGCGCCCCCTGCAGCCGCGGGGGAACCATCGCACCCGCCCTGCTCGCCGGGAGCCGGCAGCGCCCCTGCCGGCGGTGACAGGAACTGAAACGAGGGGAAAGGGCCTGGCAGCCAAGAAGGCTGCACTGGGGTGTGATTCTGTTTGCTGTTACCGCCATAGTTACCGGAGTTTGTTTGCCTTGTCAGACATACATATGTATATAAGTAAAGAACTGTTATTCCTATTCCTCATATCTTTGCCTGAAAGCCCCTTAATTTCAAACTTATAGTAGTTTAGAGGGCAGAGGGTTGCATTTTCCATTTCAAGGAAGGCTCCTGCCTTCCTTGGCAGACACCTGTTTTCAAATGAAGACAACACGCCAAATTAATCTGAGTTTTATGTTGGCTGCTCCCGTCTCAGCCAGGAGATTCTTCTCCATTCAACTTTGTGCACACACAAAGCCAAAATGTTTTAGATGGGGAGCTGTTTGCAGGGATGTGCAAGAGAAACCGAAAACTCTCAAATGAAGCACAAATTTCCTGGAAAATGTGAACACATAGAGTCATTCAACCTCAGAGAAAAGGATTACCATGATGGAAAGCTGTTTCCTCAGTCGCTCAGAGCTCCTTCATGAAGCTCAAACCTCTGACTAGCAGAAGAAACCTTGAAGTTGAATGACAGTGATTCTCAGAGCAAGACATTTGCCTTCCCAAGCGTAACAAGGGGGCTGAAAAATGCTCTTCCTATCACACCTGGAGTACTCCATCCTGCTCCAGGTAGGGCAGCAGGCCCTTGACAAAATTCACCCTGGAAGACACCATCAGCCAGCATCCTCCCGCCAGAAGTGAGATGCACGAATGGGAGCTGAAGGGCTCTCTAGATCTACCTACAAGGAATCTGCTGGAAGAAAATGCCATTTTTCAACCCAAACCATTCCACGATTCTATGACTTCACTGCCCAGGCTGTCATGGTGATACAAGGAAGGTAAATTCACATCCCAGCAGACCTCTCAAAGACATGGATAAGCCAAGGCACTGGCACAAAGGAAGAACAGCTGTCTCCAGGACTGTCTACCCAGCAGCATTTCTAAAGCCCAAAAGTCCTCAAAGGCAATAAAGTCTGTTCCACCCTGGATGAAACATGCCCTATGACTAGCAGTTTGGCAAACCTTTGTTTTTCCAGCTTTGAGCTCAAAAAACCCAATCAAAAAAAAGAAGCCAAACAAAAAAAAACAAAAACAAAAAAAAACAAAAAAAACCAACCAAACAAAAACACAACCAACCAAGCCATTACAAAAGCAATTACCACTATTAAGTTCCAGAGTAATTAATTTAGGATCCAACAGTATCAGCACTGACTCCTATTGCAGTATGTGAACCAAACCACCTTTCTCTCCAGAAAAAAATAGCAGCTCCGGTGTTTTCAATAGCACTGTGTGGAAAAACAGGCACACACTTTATTTTTCCTTTTTTTTTTTTTTTTTTTTTTTCTGAAATGACAACCCCTGCACAAGAAAAACAAGCTAATTAAAATGTGAGCAGGACTGCTCACTGGGAGCAAGAGCTCCTCAAGCCCTGAGAGGCACATGAGGACACTCCACGTTATAAACACTTCTTCTGTAGCACTCTGTAACACTTCAGGAAGCCAAGCTAAGACTTCCATTTGGTGGTGAGAACACATCAGAGATGCTATCACCTCTGCCCACTTGCCTGTCCTGGAAAAGTGTTTTCACTCCATCCTCTTATCACATTATGTGTGTGGGAGTCTATCAGCAATACTGTTGACCAGCCATCAGGTTCAAATCCTGGTTTTTGAGTGGATCAGCAACACCATTTTCAAGACCTGATTAAAAACATCTTGAATTTAAAGAAAAAAGGTCCCCTACAAGATTTACAATCTAAATAAAGCCTGTGCAGCAAAACCAGGAAAAAATGAAGGAAAAAAATTCTAATTCCTCCCACTCTTTTCAGAAAGAAAGTTTAACAAATAGACCAGAACATGCCTCCAGATGGACACCTCTATTCCAGTAACAAGGCAGCTTTCCCCCCTCAGACTTAAATCCATTTCCAATAAACAGAAGTTAAATTTTTGAAAAGTCTGAGTGAGAATGTTCATATAGGGGCTTCTGTCGACACAACTACAACCACCTCCATATTTACTTTGGCTCTAACCAGGAGTCGTACCATGGACACAAGCCCTCATTGTTCACACTCAGCTAAGTACCCCCTCCCAAAAAAACTCATGGATAGTGCACAGTGGAAAATCCAAGCACGACATTAAGCACTTCTTGTTTTAATTAAGTAATGTGAGTAGCAGCATATGAGGAAAATGGCTCCTTTTACAAACTGCTTGATAGTATCTCTTCAAATTACGTTTGCAAGGGGGAGTTAATTTAGACTCTGATGGTTGTTCTCCTCTTTTCCTCCCCAGAAAGGGAACTATAAATAACAATCCCCCCTTTTCAATTCTTCACACTCTGGCCTGTTCTCCCAAGTTATTTAGTTTATTTACCTCAGGCACTGGGTCAGAGGAGAAAATTTTCACCTTCACCATCTGTATCGGAAAAATACTAGAGGACAAAATGCACCCAGTGTGCCGCTGGCTTGTCAGAGTAGGAGGTGACAAAAGCTGAGGCAAACTCCACAGCCAGGGCCCTGCAGTAATATTCCTACTGAATTTAATTAACATTTACCACCTTTTCCCTTTGCCAAAGAGGGTGGGAGAGACAGCTTCGATCAGGGGTCAGTGCTTCACCTTCAAGCAGTGCAGAGCTGAGTCAGGGCTGGAGGCAGCCAGCTTTCAAAACCGAAAGCTGTAAGGAGGCTCCTTTCCCTTCGGTGTTTTGAAGACTGCTGGGCTTGAGGAGGTTATTAGGTTCACCCTTCATGGCTGTGAGGGCCAAACCTGGACACTCAGGTTCAAGTGGGTCCTTCCCGTCACTCCACTGAGAACTTGAAAAGGATGACAGTGGTCAGGCTGCTGCTGATGTTGGGGTTACATAGAAAGTGGTTCACAGGAAGAGGATGCACATGGCTTTCTAGGGCTCCTGCTGCTTGTGTGCTCCACACACTGCAGAACTAAGTTGTGAATGCAACAAAGTCTCAGGAAACCCCAGAAATACCCATTTTAACGGTCTCCCTTGGTTCCTCTCCATCTGCAGCTAGGGATTCAGTTCATCCACGAGGCTTGCTATGGGATATGGTCCAATACTGAGTTCCATTGAAGAGCCATAGGCTGGCCACATGCCCATAACCCACAGGGTCTCCTCCAAAGTGAAGCCCAAAGTCAATGGAAAGCCTGTTAGTAGATCATTCCTAAGAACCGTAACACAGAAACTGGTGACAAGAGCACCAGTACCTCCCCTTGGCCATTTCCCACAAAGCTGAGTGGCAATAAAACATTCAGAGAGAGTTTACAGCTCAAACCAAAGTGATGGAGGAAGCACATTTCTGTGTGCTCTGTTCCAGAACTTGTGCTAACAGAGGTGCTCAAATATTCAAGGACAAAGCTCAGCCCTCAGTGCAGGACTCGGCATCTTCCTGAGCATCTTCTGAGCTGAGCCAGTAGCAACAGGCACTGCACAGGGGGCTCCCCGAGTGCTCTGGGAAGACTCCAGCGATTTCAGACCCCAGAGCACTGGAAAATCCACACCACTTCATCTAGCCCCAGCCACTATTAATAATTTACTCCAGTAGTCCCGTGTTTCTTACCACAGCACTAATGACACACAATGAACTGGCACAGGACAGGAGTTTTAACCTCCAAGTTGTTTAGATTCTGCATGAAAGCTTCTGGCTTTCAGTCAGAAAGCCCCAAGAGCTCCTGGTCTGAGTGGAGCTGAGTTCGTGTCACCCAGGCTGCCCTGCTCATGCTGGGTGTGAGATCAGCCTGGCCAAAAACAACTGAAAAAGCAGAGTCCAGCCACGGAGCCCCAGTGAGTCAAACATAAATTTGGATTTAGATTTCCCAAAACAAGCAGTAAATAAAGTAACAGACGAGTCATTTCTCCCTGCTCTTTTGGTCTGAAAGCTGCCAGGCTTAGAAAACCAAGTCAAAATATAACCCCCCCTGAAGTGGCAGTTTCCACTGTGAGCCAGGGATGAATTACCTTGACTAGAAAACAGTGCAGCTAGAAGAGACTGGAAGAGAAGAGATGGATCCTAAAGAAGAAGGAAAAAAAACTCAAACCAGGACAGAAGCAAAACATTTCTGAAGCACAGTAAGAGGGATTTCATATCAGCTGTGAAAATGTCTGTATTTACCACAGATCAAGTCCTGGGAAGTGTCCAAGGCCAGGCTGGATGGGGCTTGGAGCAACCTGGGATAGTAGAAGGTGTCCCTGGCCATGGAAAGGGGTGGAACAAGATGAGCTTTAAGGTACCTTCCAACCCAAACAATTTGATTAGTCTATTGCATGATTTTAAATGGAGTTGCTGTCAACTACTCGGTGTTCTGCCCAGGATCTTCCCAAAAACCAACAAACCAAGCAGGGTTCCCTGTATCTTTCCAAACACTCCCCCACCAACAGGCAGATATGGCTCTTGCTTATCCAGCAGAGATGAGACTCAGGTAATGCATGACTTTCTTTTTCTGGTCTGCCAGCCCTACCTCACATCTGTGAATTTGAGAATCAGTATCTCAAATCTCCCAGGTACCAATGGGATCAGGGATAACACACCATGAGACAGCTAACAATGCAGTCCAGAGACTCTGGACAGATCCAAACCATCTAAATCACTTATTTTAGCACAATTATGTTTGCACACTTCATTAACAGGGCCTGAACATTCAGGCCCAGCTCAAAGAACTGTTTAAGCATTTAAATAAGTTGCCAAACTTATTTAAATTCTAATGTATTCTGTAATTTATGTCTGTAAATTCTAATGTCTATGCAAATTCTAATGTATGTCTGAAGACATAAGACATAGGACTTTTTGGCTTTGTAGGGACTTTGCATTTATTCTAGGGTTTCCTTAGTTAAGGACAAATTTTTGGAAGTACCTTCTTTTGGTTTTTAGTTTAACTTGGTCCCCAAGCCACCTGGGCCCAGATGGGTGTCAGAGAGCTGCGTGGGAGTGTGGAACCAGTAACACAAGCAGCTCTGCTCCCCAGGCTGGGCAGCTGTACAAGAACAGGACCTCACAGCACAGGAATGCAGCACACAGGGCTCCCCTCTAACTCTTTCCCCGTGCCCTTCAGCAGCTGTGGATAATGGATTTTGCTGGCAGCAGCACTGATTTTAAAACCTTCAATGGTCTTCCAAGTCCAAGTGAATGACTCACAGATGTATGTAAGTGTGTACATACTTCTGTACACACCAGGATCTTTGCTCTGTCCATGCTACCTCAAGAAATACCTCAGTTTGTTGTCCCTCACTCCCTACGACAGAATCACAGAATTCCAGAATGATTTGGGTTGGAACAGATCTTAAAGCCCATCCCAGCCCCTGCCACGGGCAGGGACACTTTCCATGATCCAAAGTTGCGCAAGCCCTGTCCAGTCTGGCCTTGGACACTTCTACGGATGCAGGGGCAGCCACAGCTTCTCTGGGTAACCTGTGCCAGGGCCTCACCACCCTCACTGTAAACAAATTCTTCCTTATATCTAATCTAAATCAACCCTTATGGCTTCCTCATGCCAAAAGTCAAAAATTCCTGTGTAACAGCTTCCCTGGCATCCGTGCAATAGGAATTCTCTCGCAGTGCAAAGGAGGTTCCTGCTGCTTCAATCCCAAGTCCTCTCTCCGTCTTGTTTTAGTTCCCCGCATGTTCACCCTGCAGCTAAGCTTTAAAAGAAACTAAAAGCCAGCTGCATCTTGTGAGTATTTTCAAGCAGATTTGGCTTCAAGGAAACAAGTCCCCTAAGGGAAGCCCAGGAAATCCCATATACGCAGGATCAGGGTGGTGACTGGCCTCTGAAATCAATTGTTCAAAGGAGGAATTAATTGCAACAGTTGTGTAATTTCTGAAAGGATAGCTTGTTCCCAGCAGCTAACTCAGACACCAGCTGATGCAGCTGTTTGAGATTAATGCAAGTGTGTAAGCCACTGGGAATGAACACTGGGATTTAGAAATACTCTTGGCTCTGCTAACAAAAAAATGGATAGGTTTCACATTTAGGTGCTCAGTACCACTGATTTTTCCATGGTCACACTGAATATGGGCCTGTACCACAGTGCCAAGGGTCCCTCAAAACAGAAACACCTGAAAAGCTCTGGGTCTCTGCACCAAGCCTGCAGACAGAGCAGTGCAAAGGTCCCAAAGCCTGCCTCACCTGGGGTGAGAACACTCACACCATAGACTACCAGACACCCATCAGGGAGGGAAACACAGACCCAAGTCTTTTAGTAGCTTACTTTTTTAATTTATGGGCTTTTTTCCCCCCCAGAAAAAGTCAGAGACTTGCCCAGCAAGCACCCCGTGCTTGCCTCCCTGTCCCACACCACCCACAAGAGCTTTCACCAGTTCTACAGAACTGAATCATAGAATCACAGAACCATTGAACTGTTTGGGTTGGAAAAGGGAATTTAAACTCATCCCATCCCCCCACCCTGCCCTGCCCCAGGGAGGGACACCTTCCATTAGCCCTGGCTGCTCCAAGCTCCATCCAGAGACGAACAGGATTAGCTGAACACAACCAAGTTATGCAGGTGAGGCCGGTATGTTCCATTCTTCCCAACTGTCTAAGAATGTGCCCTTCCAGGCAAGACATTTTTAAGAACTCTTGACTTAAAATATGAAATATGACTTCATTACAAATTAGTTTTCATTCTAAACATCCTACAAGACTTAAAGTAATTTCAGCACGCACAGAAACACATTCTTGCTGGAATACTGTATAATTAAATGACTACAAACAAGTGATTTTTCATCTCTTGTCCAGTGCTGGCTGACAGAAACCATGTAAGAAATTAGGGAACAAAACCAGAATATTTTAATTCACATCATTAATTAGGAGTTCAAGAAGCAGTAAGAAACACACCAAGCTAATTCTGGAGCAAAGGACAACTTCTTTTACCAACTGAGAATCTGCTCTGTGATCTGGAAACTGGCAGGATGTTTCGTGTGACACTGGAGAGCTTTACACAATAACTGACCCTTTCACATGAAAATTTTGCTGATAGGCAGCAATAAAGCCATTCTTCACAAAGGTTTTCAGCCAACTTTTCTCTGAGGCCATCACAAACCTAAAATAACAGAATAACAGAACAAGAAGAAGAGCTCAATGAGTGCCAGCAACAGTGTTCTCTGAGATGAACCCCAAATTCAGCATTTGGAAAAAAGGTCCAAAAGCATTTGGAGTAAGGAAATGTAAGAACAGACCATAAATTGCTCTTCCTACAAAGTGGCAAAGGATACTTGGCTATCCAGAAGGATTTTTCCTCTGGAGAGAGAAAACTAGCTATGTTTAGAAGGGCAGGAAATGGTCAAAGTTAAATAGTTAATGAAGACCAACAGTATTCCATATTTTCACATCAGAGTCTCTGGAACTTTCAAACTTTATCCACAACAAAGGTCACCAGAACACAGATTTCTTTCCCCTGCAGTGCCCTTCAGAACACAGCTCACCAGCCTCCTGAGGGCTGAGGGAAGCCCTTCACTCTGTTCAGTAATTTACAGTTTTTGTTAGAAGGCTTTCAACAACCCCTGTGCAGACCCTGCAACAGGACTGGCACCCCAACAGGTCTGTTTGAGGTCAGCTCTGCACTCCGGGCTGATCTCCATCCACACCCTGTGCCTCTCCAGTGGATCAGGAATTCCTTTGCTGTTGCTGCAGGCTGAATAGGACTGTCAACAGGACAAGAGCAGCAAGCCCTCCAGAGCTGTCTCCAGCAGGCTGCTACCTGCCTCCATACTCAGGTGCACAGAGACATCCTGCAGAAAACCTCGATAGTAAAGCATTTGATGTATGCATGACGATTCCTGAAAAAATGTGGCACAAATGCTGGGAGACACTTTCCAGCTCAGCAGGGCTGGATGTGTGCATGCAGGGGAATGCTCACTAAGTAACAGCTTGAAAAATGTCACCTTTGCAGGCTTTGCAGTCACATTGCAGGAGTCCACACTAGACCCGCAGAGCTGATTGTGGCACCTCCTGCTTCCCTGTGCCAACCTCCAAGAAGGCTCCTTTGACCAACACACAGAATATGCTGAGTTTGAAGGGACCCACAGGGACCATCCAGTCCAGCCCCTGGCCCTGCACAGACATCCCAACAACCCCACTCTGTGCATCCCTGGCAGCGCTGTCCAAATGCTCTTGAAGCTCTGGCAGCCTCGGGGCCGTGCCCATTTCCTGGGGAGCCTGGGCAGATCCCAGCACCCTCTGGGGGAAGAACTTTTCCCTGATCTCCAGCCTGACCCTGCCCTGGCCCAGCTCCAGCCATTCCCTCAGCTCCTGTCACTGGTCAGAGAGAGTGAAGAGATTAGTACTTGCTCCTCCCCTGCTCCTTATGAGCTGTACAGTCAGAGAAGGCAGAGGCCCACATGTGCCCCACCAATACACGTCCATTCCACGAGAAGAACAATCTGCCCTTGCCCACAAAGGCCTGGAAAAGGGGAGTTAGAGGTAGGAAGAAGGTCTGGACTAAAGACATCCCAAGCTTGGGACTGCCCTAGAGCAGCAGCCTCACCACATTCACCCAGTATAATACCACCAATGCATCCCAGGAGCATCCCAGCAAGTCCCAGCAGCTGGGGCAGTTCTTTAGCACTCCTGGGGCACACAGGACAATGGGCCCAGTGCAAAGTGTTATATTCCTGATGCACCACCCTATGGAAAAGTCTAAACACAAGAGAAAGCAAGAACAAATTGGAGGACAATTGGCTGAAGGACTCTTGGCCCTGGTAAGCTGTCGCTCAGGAGAGCGGGGGGGGCCAGCCCTGGGCTCCCCTGTCTGCTGGCAGTGCACACACAGGGTGTCTGCCCACACCTTCCCTGCTCCAGCGCCGGAGCTGCTCACAGAAATGAGCTTGGCTGAGCCCACACTACAAACAATCCCCCAGCTAATTTGCACTCAGAAATATGACTCTGCACTTCTCCATGAAAGGGCTCACTGTCTGGGCACAGAGAGGGCTGCAGCAGTAGCATGTGCCAGATGAATGGATTGTTACAGACACATGGAGAAATACCAGCACCACCTTCAACGTGCACAGGGCTGTTGTCAAACCAACAGCCGTGCTCTCACAGAGGGAGCTGTGCCAAGTTTAAAGGTTTGGACCCCGAGAGAGAGCTCCAGGCTTGCCTTGCACAGGCAGAAGCAGTTACAACAATTTAATTAAGTTTTTCCGCACTGCTTATGCAGTGAAACTCTTTTCACTCCAAGGATCTGCAATGCTCCCACCAGGAGGGGACGACAGAGAACAGAGACCAACCTAAGCCCAGTCAGGAAGGGTAATTCCATCTCAGCCCCTAGAGCTGATTACCCTCAGGGTGTGTGGTAGCAGGTACCAGACTTACCAATGTTACTCAGAGAAGTTGTGGCTGCCCCACCCCTGAAAGTGTCCAAGGCCAGGCTGGACAGGGCTTGGAGCAATCTGGGATAGTGGAAGGTGTCCCTGCCTGTGGCAGGGGGTGGGACTGGATGGGCCTGGGTCTGTTTCAACCCAAACCCTTCTGTGATTCTATGATTACAGAAGCAGACAAAGTCAGCGAGACTTTTTCCAAAGGTACTCAACTTCAGGGTAGCTTGAGAACAGTAGTTTTCAAACTGATCAGCAGATGTCTGTGAGCCATTTCTAGTTTGCTTGTGAAAGCTAATAAAAAAATCTGTCATACCCTAGTCAATGTTTGCGATGCAGCACAGGAAAAACATGTTTGGTTTATGTTCAGCTGATGGAATACTATTCCCCTTTCACTGCTGCTGGAAGGGTCAGAGCCAACACCCTCCCCAGGATCAACACCACCCGCTAAAACCTCAATGTGATCCCCAGCACTGTCTCAGCAGGCAGCACAATGAGCAGTCTGTGCACCCAGCAACCCATGGAGCTTTAGACACTAAGAATAACTTCAGTTTATTCTTACAGAGCAAGATAACAGGGCCAAGGCTGGCACAGGCACATCATAAACACTCCTGCTCTCCTCGGCAGGCTGTGAATTACTGTCTGCTTGCAGGAAAACTGGGCAACTTTAAGGATGATAAAATCCCGGGTGTTTATAACATAGTACAGACACAGAGGGATAGAAACAGAAGTAAATTTCTTGATTGCTTCTTCTACAGCCTCTGTACAAGAAAGTCAGCTACCCTCGGGATGAAAAACGTTAGCACAGACTCTGCTTTCAAAACACAGTCAGGAGGTACAGCAAGAAGAGTCAACCAAGGATCTGTAACAAATTCCTCACGAGGAGATGAGCTGCCATGTTTTACATCTTGAATCTCACAAGGGACCACAGCAAGCCTGCAGGCAGGCTGGCCTTCCTCCTGCTGCTGCAGCCCGTCCTCTTCTGAGCCCTGGGGCTGTCTTAAGGGGCAGCCAACCCAATTGCTGCACAGGAGCTCTCTAACATGAAGCCCTGGAGTGGTCATTCAGCACCACAAGACAAGAATCACAGAAAGAACCTCTGGAGGTTATCATGCCCTGCTTCGTCTTGCAGGGCCACCAAGACCAGGTTGCCCAGAACCATGTCTGGATGCCTTCTGAATGTTTCCAAGGATGGAGACTCCTTTCTCTAGTGGTCAGTGATAGGACAGGAGAAAATAGAGTGAAGCTGCACCAGGGGAAGGTCAGATTGGACTATTAGGAAAAAGTTCCTTGAGAGGGGTGTCACTGGAACAGGCTTCCAGGGAAGTCATATCACCAACCCTGTCTGAGTTCAAGGAGGTTCTCAGTGAAGCTCTCTGACACACAGTCTAGTTTTAGGCAGCACTGTGAGGAGCAGGGAGTGGGACTCTAGGACCCTCACGGGTCCTTCCAACTCAGGGTGTTCTGTAATTCTATTCTGTAACTGTGTTTCTGCAGGGATCAGTCAAATCTACAGGCAAGGGAAAGGCTATCCTCACTTTTACAGCCAAACCCCAGTGTCTATTAAATCTTTTCCAATCTTAATGATTCCATGATTCAAGGCATTGCCTAGAGCACAGCATGAGGTGAGGCAAGGAGTGGGACTGATCTGCCCACAGCCAGACTGCCCCCTCACCACGTAGCCCAGCAGACCTGGGCACCCCAGCCAGCCTCTGGGCCAAGAGCAAAGAAATAAGAACATGCTGGTAGAAAACAGGAGAAATCCTGGTGCAAGAGCTCCAGGTGAATTCTGGGGACAGCACAGCTCTACAGCTCAAACACAGATCCTAACCTCCAATGAGGGCTCCAGGTGCTATCTCACAGGCAAGTCACATCACAGCCAATAAGAGATTTGTATTATTGATCCCACTGAACAGTGCCACCTGCCGAGACACATGCTTAAGTCACTCAAGTGTGTGCCTGATGGGAAGCCAGAGAATCATAAGTGGTTTGAGTTGGAAGGGATCTTAAAGCCCATCTAGTGTCACCTCTTGCCATGGCCAGGGACATCTTCCAGTAGACCAGGTTGCTCCACACCCTGTCCAACCTGGCATTCCAAGAATTCACAGGGCTAACACCTCTCTCCAGGAAAGGGGAAGGATTTCTGTTTTAAAAACACTTTTCAATCTGACCCACAGTATCAAAAACAACTAAAGAAACTTCAAAACACAATAGCAAAAGTTAGCCATGTACCAGATGCTTCTGGAAAGACAGGGCATGAAATCCACCCATGCTCCCTCCAGGTTCATCCACAGATATCCAAGGTGCTGCTGCTGGTGGGAGCCACCTGAAGAAAGCTAATATTGTCCACAAAACACATATCACAGGATGCTGCTACCTGCCATATGGTCCAGAAGGTGCACGTCAAGACAATCCGTCTTTAAGTCAAGACATATGCACCAGTTTTACAGTTTGCACTAACATTAAAAAGAACCACACAGAAAAGGTAATGGAAGAAAACTAAAAATAAATAAATCAAATGCTAAGCATGGTTCCAACTGTTTTGCCACTGCCTCTGAATGAGAAAATGGCAAACTGCTGCAGAGCTTTCACCTCTACAGCAGGGAAGAGGTTTTCCCAATCCACAGGATAACCACAGGAGGAGACAGTTTGGGAGCCAGGCTGCTAGTCTAGTGGAGAACAACTAACTCCACTAGAGCTGGAGAAGGACTTTGGACAAGGGCCTGGAGTGACAGGACAAGGGGAATGGCTTCCCATTGACAGAGGGCAGGGTTAGATGGGATATTGGGAAGGAGTTGTTCCCTGTGAGGGTGCTGAGGCCCAGGCACAGGGTGCCCAGAGAAGCTGTGGCTGCCCCATCTCTGAAGTGTCCAAAGCCAGGCTGGATGGGGCTTGGAGCAACCTGGGAAAGTGTCCCTGCCCATGGCAAGGGGTGGGAACTGGATGAGCTTTAAGGTCATTTTCTGTGATCCTATATAACACTGCACTCACCACCCAGGCTTTAGGGACTTACTCATGCCCCCTCCTGGATTTAATTAATTTGGATCCTGTTTCCAAGCACTCCCATGCCTCCAGGAAGCTCAGTCCCTTCAGGACATCATATCTTCACTGCATCATTAAATTGAGTTTGATGCTTGAGGCCGGACCTTCCCCCTGTTTCCATCTTCTAGGAAATTTGCAGACCCTCCTCTTCACCATCTGCAAAAAGCCTGGTCCACCCCACCACCCAAGCATGCAGAGGTTGTGGGAGGCACCAGACAGGGTGATGGCCAGGGTGCAGTTTGTTCCACCCACACTGCACAAAGTGCACAGCCAGAGGATAAAGCATCCGAGTTAGTCACAGACTACGGAATACCAGATTTTTGCCTTTTCAAGGATATTCAAAGCTTCAGAGAATACTCTCAAAAAGTAACCCAGACAGAAATACACAGCTCATTTAACCTCCCATATCCTGGGATCAAGGAATCAGCGACAAAAAAGCAGAACTAAAGTGTCAACACTGGAGATCCAAGCAGCTCTTCCCTCTCAGAATCAGCAGTCTAATAACCCTACCAAAGCACAATTCCTGTGAACTTACGAGACGCACCTACACAAAGAGTATTTAACACCAGACCAGACATTTCTCCTGCTCCATTGCAAATTCACAGCATACGAACACAGCAGGTTTCATTACCCTCTCCCTGGCAGAGAGGGTTTCACTTGGAATAAAGGAGTTTATGCCAAACTTTGCTTTTACCAACACTAAACTAACACAGTCATCAGTGAGTTATTTTAGAATTAGATTTTGCTGAAGCCAGCATGGAACTTGAGACTTCATAATTCTGGCCTAATTTTCCTCCAGTAGTCAGTTACCCTGGAAAACATAGGTTCTCTGAATTGCATGGAATGGTACACTGCTTGAAAATAAATGGATTATGTCATATCTGCTGGCAAATGGCTGAAAATATTTTATACATAATTAAGAGAATAGAAAAACAACCACTGCAGCCAAGCAGGAAAAAATATATTCAACCTTTACAGATTAAGTAGAGAGTTTTCCTGGACATCATTTTGTCCATCCCATTTCAGATGAAGAAACAGCTGAAAAGGTGACAACCTCACATGTGGACAGGATTCTGAATAAGGGGAGAGGGAAAACACAACAAACACCAATTTGCTAGTGGTGAAATAATGAATTTATCAATTAAAATCTTCTGAAGTTTTTCCAGACAGATTTTACAGTGTTCTTGCTTTGAATGGCTAAGTGTACTCATCGGCAAGGTACCTCTGGGAATGAGGTGATGTGAATCACAGAGGTCAGAGGCCATGCCCAGAAGGCCCCCAAAACCCACAGCAAGGGTCTCAGCCTTGCTCTGAGACAGCACTATGAACCTCATTTTAAAGAAAGGGAAACAAAACCAAAGAGATTAATGGATTTTCACAAGTCACAAAAAAAGGAGTGGGTGTCAGGGCTGGGAATGATAAAATAAGCTAACACTCCTTCCAAAATATACACTGAAATAAACTACAGATATCCAGCTTTTGTAGAGCAGTTTACTTAGTGCATTCACAGAGTACTCGTCAGACTAGTGGTAAATTTGTGGCCATGGCAATCTCAAGAACAACTTTTCCTCTGTGTTGCTTTTAAGAAACTCTCACAAGCTCACAGGCAAAATCTCTCTTCCCATCCAAGTATTTTGCCTTCAGCACTGAAAAAAACAAACCACTCTAGGTTTTTGGATATGGGGTTCCTGATATTTAGGGCTTAGGATTTTAAAGCAGTGAAGTACTAGTACTGGAGAGAAGAAAAAAATTTAAAAGCAAAGTATTTCTATTTTAAATTCCAAATACTTAGGGCTAGCTAAAATTTCTGGATCTGAATCTCTTCCATTTGTGATCTCATGTTTCACTCAGGGATACAGAAATCCATGCAGCTTCGCCTATGGACACACATGTGCTGGACACATGGCTGCTGTGGGGTCAACACACGGGACATACTATGGATGCCAGAGTCAGAACACATTCTCTCTTGGAAAGGGCTGACTCTGGACTCAAACTGATGGAAAACTGGTGTTGTGCTGATGGCTGACGTAACTCTAAAGAGAAGGCAAAGAAAACCAGCAAGGTCTTTAATCTTGTAAGCTAAAGGCTCTGCAGCCCTCTGTAAGTAATGCTGTACGTTTCCCAGCTAAGGAAATGGGATCATGAAAACAGACAGACACTTAGAGGATGAGACTGCTTCCAGTGCAGTACACAGTATCACAATTTTCTCTTCTGCTGGTCTGTTCTCTTTGTGTGAATTTCAGGGAGCAATCACTGGAGAGGGAAAAATCTCAGGGCGCACCCACTGAAGATGGGCAAACCTCTGGGAGAGCCAAGCACTGCAAGCTGCATAATCAAATGTGGTGTGGAGAAGAATGCAAATGCACAATTTATTTCATCTCTTAGAGGTTTAATCCTGACCACAAATGCATAGTTTGAGGATAAGTAGTTTTTTCCCCCCATTACTGCCTGTAAATTTACATCACTGATGCAAATAAAGAGAGGAAATGGGCACTTGGATCTTTCAGTAGCCAGTTCCTAGGAAACTGGATAACTGGAAACCCCACAAAACACACACATGCCTGTATTCTGCAGAGCATGGTTCCTAACTATGCCATTTTCCAACGGGAAAGATTCCCATCTTAGCTGTCTCCATTCCAGGGAATGAAGTGCACAAGATAAAGTGTGTTCCATCCCCAGCACACTTGCAAGGTGTTGGACTCGACTGTCCCCTCAGGAGACAGGGACACGTCAGGGACATGCTCCAGCCCAAAGCCCTCACAGCGCTTGTCCAGGAGCATTCCCAGGCCTGGACATTTCAGCTCCCTGGGGCTCTGAGGCAATTTCAAAGGCTGGAAAACCAGATTTTTTGAATACCTCAGCACAAGGCATTGCTGTGGTAGGGGTGAAAGAGCAGAGAACGTCCAGCTTCAAGGAACCCAGAGTCCCTCCACTGAGCATGCAGGAATCTAGTCCCAGGCTCTCCCTCTGCCAGGGATGAATGCCATCCTAACCCCAGTCCCTGCACTTCACAGGGAATAGCAGATAGTATGCCACAACTTCTCATATATTACAAAATATGTACCCACTCCATATAAAATAACATAGACTGTCTTTGAAGACTTTGGGGTTTACACAGGGATGTGATGTATCAGCAGACAAATTGAAATCCAATGGCTTGTTTTATTTGCTGAAGCTATTAAGTTTCTTAGGAGTTATGTTCAAAGGTGTTAAATAGATCACTTAATATGACCTACTGCACAGTGCAGGCAAAGCATCGCCTAATGGCCCCATATGGAATTCAAAGTTTTAACATCACCTGCTTGACTCAAAAAAAAAAAAACCCAACAAAACAAAAACTCAACCAAACAACAAAAACCAAACCAAAAACCCACCAAAGAAACCCCACCAAACTCCAATCTGAACCAAAACACCCCCAAATAACCAAAGCCCCAGTACCTTTTTTAAAAAATTAATTTCATCTGAAACCATCTCAGATCCTTCTTCTGAAGCCTTTCAAATAATCCCTCAACAGCTCCATCTCAAATTCACACAATAGCAGCAACTGATAAGCAACATCAGTGGCTAGGGAACACCTAATATGCCATAGAAACACCAGGCCACTAGAGGGATTTCTTAAATACATGAAATATAGTTCATGGAGAAACTGAGAGGCTGGTTCTATCTCCTTCAAGAAATCACTCTGCTCTTAAACTTCTGCCAGTTTATCAGTGGCTGCAGTTGGGCAGAACCTTTGTTTTGAGGAGTTTCATTAACCTCTTCAGATCATGTAACCCAATACAAGATTTAATGAGCTGAAATCTAAGGGTTTGGGCTCTTTATTTTGGTTTCTTCCAAGCATATTCTTAACTTCTATGCCAGCACAGAATTGGAAGAAATACACCTTTGTTGGTATAAGAAATACATCCTCCTGAGCAGGAAAGGCTGGAGGTTTGGTCCAGCTATGTGTCTGAGCTATTAGAACCAGATGTTTTCCTTAACCTCTGGGTTGTCTCAAAGGCGTCTTTGTAGTACCCAACAAGCCACACATCTGCAGGAGCAACAGGAGCCTTGTCAGCTTTGTCAGGTGGGCAATTACTGCTGGGAGATGTAACACACCATCATTTCTCCTTGGAGATCTCAGTCTACGGGAGAGGTAAAAGACCTGAAGCACGTTTTGCCTCAGCAGATCTCTGTGGGACACTGACTTTATTCTGCCTGTCATCTCTGATTCTGATCACGTGCTCCACGTGCAGTAACAAGTTCTCCACCTTGCAACAGAGCAAACCTGAAGGTGACTGAAGCTACCCACAGGTAGAATCAACCAACACCACTGCTTGGTGAACTGGTGAGTGTAGAAAAGAAACTCCTGCTTAGCCCTGGCCTAGCCCTGAACACATATTCCTCCCCCCTTAAATCTGCACCACCTATATGAAGGCAGGCCCATCCAAAAGGCCAGATGAGAAGTTTGTAGGCAAAGCTGCTGGAAGCACCACTGACAGCAGCTTAATTCTTCTCTGTGAAACAGAGCTTCCTTCAAGGCTCAGGTATTAGGCAAAAAATCCTGGCAGCAGCCTTCATTTGTATGAAGTCAGAGCAGAGTTCTGCCAGCAGACGGCCATGAGCTCACTAGTCTGAAATAACATCTCATTGACAAGAGTTTTTGTGGCAGTAATAACTTGACTGTGAGAGAAATAAAGGGAGAAGGGGAAGTGAGTGTATGTTAGGAGTGATAAAATATGTACCACAAACACACTCAGTTACTTAACAATGCTAATTTCCATTTAAATCCTGCTTCAAGTAAAAAAAATTGAATGAAAAAGAAATCATAAATCAAGAGTCAGTATTTAGCAGCAGTGACATTTTCATATTCCAGTCACATGCACTGAACTCACTTCAGAGTGGTATTCTGAAAAATGAGTGCAACCAAAGTCTCTGACAAGCGGGAGGAAGAAAATATTTGAGGAGGCAAAAGACCCAAAAGCAATTATTATTCTCTACTAACCAATTTAGATGAGTCTGGGTAGGCTCCTCCAAAACCCTGGAGCCCATCTCAGAGACAAAAAAATGGGAACCCCATCCAGAGCTTCATACTGAAGGAGCACATATCATCTGGAGCAAACACCAGCAGCATTCAGAGATTGATTTATGTGAGTGAGTCAAGTAATGCTAAGGGAGTAAGACTGGGAAAACTGAGCACAGTACTGGGCTACTGCTCTGTTGTTCCAAGAACTGGTTATGCTAACCAGATACAAACAGCACAGGGTACATGGAGTGCTTGGTCCCTACCAGCAGCTGGCTTTTCCAAACCTCCAGGGCCTGAGTAAGTTGCTTATATCTCAGTCTGCAGCAGCTTGGAATTCCCAACCCCAACCCTCACCTAAGCTGTCCTGTGTAGCAAAAGGGAACAGAAAGGATTCACCTCTACCAACATCCCACCTCTGTCTGAAAGTGAAGGAGTTGGAGCCAAGCCAAACTAGAGAAGCTCTCGAGTTCCAGGCACTAAAAGTACAGAACTCTAACTAAAGTACTTCCAGAAACCCTCTGAACACACTAACAGGGAAAAAATGCCATCCAGCCAAGTCAACACAAATCTGCTTCCCAACTTGGCCAGCACGCAGAATCCTGCAGAAAATTCAGATTTCCTAATCTTACTCCTCACCACAACCCTCTAAGAAACCCCAGTTCAATCCAGGGGCATCACAAGGTCATATCAGACACTCCACTACCATCAGTCCTTTTCTCCATCTGTAGGATCTGCAGAAGTAACTGAAGTTCTCAAAGTCTTCCCACTCCCAAGACCTAACTTCATTTTAATCCCTTGGGCAGCAAGGGATCATGTCCATAACACAGGAGATTATCCAACCTTGCTCCCTACTGACACCACTCCTCCTCCTGACTTTTTAAACCTGTACAAACCATCAGTAAAACAGATCCTTGACTATTTAGATTTACAAGCCTGAAAGCTAACCTCAAGCTATTACAGCTATTTCTCCCACTGGTAATTTTAGACAATTCTAACCAAGAATTAAAGACAAATAAAATGCAGGCCAGCTGTTCCTGAAGACACCAGAACTCCTTTTAATTCTTCGGTTTACAGAAAAGAGAAATAGCTTACCTTTTACTGTTTTTCCAAAATGAAAACACAAACCTTTAACTTAATCATGCACTTCCTATGCTGACGTATCTTTCAACATCTTTTTTTAAATAAGGATTTTTGTTAGTCTAGTTTGCATATAACTGCTGTGCTTTTCACTGAATTGTAGATATTTTTGTCATTGTCTTTATGGGTTATGGTGTTAATTACAAGTTCTGGTTACAGGACAGGAATGTATCTGTTGTCTTCATTTAAGAAGAATTTGCAAGAGTAAAAACATACCCTCAGTGAACCTCAAGGGGGGCTCACAGCATATTAATGAGCAGCGGCCAAGGACGCACTCTGGAACACCCCAGTGAAAAGGGAAAACAGCTCCCTGGAGCAGTGCAGCCAAGGGCAGAGCTCAGCACCTGCTCTGCTCCTGCAGCACACATCGAACCACGTTTCAATCTCACTTACTTTGTTCTTCTGGTTTTCTTTTTGATGCAAAGAGAATGCAACATTCCTGCCTCCTCACATGAACTGGGGAGGGCTGATGATTGATGGAGAGAGAAGAGTCTTGCTGCAAAGCTTTACCGGTCATGTTCCTCTTTGCTTCCTAGATACAAACTGGGGGAACAGAACAGGTTTCTCACAGCTTCTCCTGTCTAAAATCACACTTTCTAGCTAACATCTTTTTACAGCTTGCCTGAAGCGGGCTTTTGGTTATCTAATGATTCAGCAGTCCAACTACAGGAACTTGCTTAAGTTCACTTGGCTGAAGTCTGGTAGGGAATAATTCACGTATTTGAGCTAAAAAACAGGAAAAAACCAACCAACCAACCAAAAAAAAAAAAAAGAAACCAAACCCAAAACAACAAAGGGTTTGCGTTTGTCAGAGTTTTAGCATTCACCTTCCTTGTCACAATTAGGAGTTCAAAGTAGGAATGCTGGAAAACAGCCTTTTCCTCCAATCCTGAAATGGTTTGGGTGAGAAAGGTCCTTTAAATGTCACCTAGTCCAACCTCCCTGCAATGAAGGGAGACATCTTCAACCAGACCAGGTTGCTCAGAGCCCCATCCAACCTGACCTTGAATTTTCCCAAGTACCTTGTAAGAACAAGAATGATTGAAAGTACTGAGGAAATAAACAACCTTAAATTCTCATTATTCCCCCAAAGGTACAACACAGAACCTGTTTTAAGAGCAGCTGTTGAGCCACCAGCAAAACCAAGGTTCTGACCTGCTAACTGAAGAGATAAGCATCTGCTATCAGCTTCAGGATATAAACTAACCCTTCACAGTTAATGCAACCTCACTGTTGCCACTGGGCAAAATTCAAAGCAGACTGCAGCCACACATAACCTTCCCTCTGCAGAGAGATCAAAGTGCAAAACTAAGTAAACAGTCCTTTTAGAATCAAGGAAAGCCTGTACCTTGTGTGGGGAAAGGAGAAAAAAACCCATAAATATAAATCATGTCTTTCTTCCTTACAGGAAAAAATGTTAAAAACAAAACCAAAACAAAACAAAAAAATCAACAACAAACAATTCCCTTTTGGAGCTGAAGCCTTACAAAACTAATGTGAAAAAGCTTAAATGAACCCTACCATGGCACTGTAGTTTACAGGGACTCCCACTATCTTCTTCTTCAGCATGAATTTAGATCCTCATGAGCTCCAGGGGGACAGCCTCAAAATCCTGGTCCAGTTCAAGATCTGCTTTTCCTTAGAACAGGTGTGTCATTCCGATCAGTCCATGCAGACAGAATGAAAGGTAAATAGATGGAAATCTATTCACTCTATGTATTACAACCACTCAGGCAGCATGGATGATACAAAGAGCTCATCAACATGCATGTTTTAATAAATAAAAAAAAGCAAGGACAGACTTTGGTGAAGGCATAAAACACCACCCCAAAACAACACTATCAGCTTTCATGCTGTTTTACCTGATTCAACAGTAAGTTATGTATTAGTAAGGGGGAAAAAACATACTGAACTACTTACATAATTGGTCAGAATGAAAGCAGAAGACACAGCATCCTTCACTCCTGAGTAAGGAGATTTCACTTCCCAAAATGTCTAACAGCTACATCACAATAAGCAACCACTTCTCCCAAAGAAATATAAGAAATTCTGCTTTATAGGGCATTAACATAATTTTAGTCCTCTGCAGTGAATTCAGTCTCTAGCACAAAATTTAGCCTTTTTTTAGCAGAGTCACATCATGTCAAGAAGAGGAACAATGTGTTATGTTTCAAAATTTTATCACAACCAAAGTGGTTTGCATAAAACTTTGGTGACTGAACTCCATTTGAAAGCATATACCAGATTCATGGTCAGATGAAAGAAGTTTAAAATCAACATGTTATTAGGCTGCCTGTCAACTTTTCCAGAAAGAAAACTGGAGTCATTTTACAGTAACAAACATGCTCTGGCCCAAGGATACCAGATACAGATACACAGACAAATGTGTGGGCCTGCACACACAACCAAAACTATAATTTCATGCTTAAAAACTGGATTCAGGCACTGTATGAGGCAAATTGCACACAAAAAAGGGAAAAGAGAATCGCGTTTTTCTTCACTGACGAGCCTATTAGCAGTGCCATGTGCCTGTATGAAGGAGCTGGGCATTTTACAGAAGGGAAAAAAATCTACCTCACAGAGAACACCAAAATTTTTCTTATTCTTATCTTTCTTTACCCTGAAATTTCGGTGCATGTGGACCCCATTTAGCTGTAATCCATCCTTGGCCAGGAGCACCATCAACGTGCATGATGAATACCACCAGAATAAAGGAAATGAGATGCACAGAAATAGACTGCAGTAATAAGAAGTCTGAGACATCATCCCACAGGAAGGAAATTCCAGATTCTGCCAGACAGCACCCCACATCACCTCAGTCCTCTCTCAACCCTGTAGCCCAGATGGTGCTCCAGGGAGCCTTCTGGGGTGAGAGATGGCAGCAGTGCTGGGCAGTATTCTGCACACCACGTGCATCACAGACCTGTTTTTAGAGAATCCTGACCCAGTGCATGAAGAGTTTCAGTCCCAGGGGACTCAGATAAATAATTGCAGGTGTGTGATAATTTACATAAGAGATCAAAAAAGCCCTTTAGTCTCTGGTTCAGCACAAATCCCTGTTTTGCTCTCCTCAGGAAGGGTCCTGCCATATCTCCCAGGCACTGACCCCTCTCCAGCTGCATTCAGACACCTGGGGTCTCTTCCTCAGGAATCTGATGGGCAGTGACCAGGCAGCTTTCTGAAAAGACAACATGTTCCACTTAACAGGAAATGCAAAAAGAGAAAGGAGAAAAAGCAGTTTGAACAGCAGCCTTTATCCCAAAGGTCTGCCACCCTCAGCCCACATGAATTTCCCAGACAGTTCTTGACAGTGACAAGCTGCCTGGGGATTATAGAGTCTCCTTCCCTAGAGATGTTAAAAACCTGAACTGAAACAGTGCTAGGCAGCCTTCACCAAAGCTGGCTTTGAGCAGGGACTAGCCAGCCTTTGGAGGTGCCTTCCAGCACTAACTGTCCTAGGAGATCCATGCATTAGTTCAGCAGGAGAAGCACTGGGGAAGGGGAGAAGGCTTTGTCCCTGCAATATGAAGATGACAGCAGGAACTGGGCAGGCTTCCCCCTGGATCAGACCTAACTGATCCCTACTTCCAGATTTGTCAGAAATAAGGAGCTGAAATAGCTGGAGTGCCAAGTCCAAGTGAAATTCCCCTTTTTTTTTAGGGGCAAATTAACAGGAGCACTTAACAGCCAATATAGCTTGCAGCTGGTCCTTGGACACCTTCCCACAGCTGCCTCCCACCTTCCCCATACCTGAAGATGGTTCAGAAGACAGGCCAGTGCACAACCTGGGCAGCCTGGACTGGATGAGGAATCCCAACCCTGCAGGAAAGACACGTCAGGGATGAAGTGGGATTCTGCCCTGGGCAGGAATGAACCAGATGACTCCTTGAGGTCTTTTCATCCCTACTTTGTACACATTAAAAAAGACAAAAAAATCTTGAAAACTATATCTCCCTGACCTTCAAAAATATCCAAAAGCTCATCATAAACAACAGCCTCTGCTACTGAACTCTGTCCCACTGTTTCTTTGGGGCAACAGAGTATTTTATTGGATTCCACTCTCTAAACCCACCATCTGCACTACTGGTGTCTTAGGTTTTAACTTTTATATTTTTCAAGTCCTGTACTGCCTAGTGTGTAACTCTGAAGTTTCTTGTGGCCTGTTAGCTGCTGTTCTCTCATGCTGGTTAGACATAACAAGCCATTCTAGGCTTACTCTCCAAGGACACCTTATTGTCCCAGGCCTCAAAATAAGTAAACTAAGGCCTCTGAAGAGGAGGGCAGATTTGGGGTAGTTACATCATTAACTGAAATTATAATTGGAGGGTTAACCCTGATATGCAAATAGACCAAACTTATAAAAGTGTGAAGAACCCGTGACCCAGTGTCCATCTTGGGTGTAGCCTTTTGACTGCCCAGGGTGTACCTTTGAAGGCCCTTCAAATAAATACCTACCTGTATTCCCTTATTCTTGTCTAGCCTCTGTTTTTAGATGGCCACTTCAGGAATCACTTGCAAGGCACCAGGCAGCCTATATGACACAAGGGACAGACACACAGATAACAGGGTAGACCCCTGTCTCAAAAGATGGGTGCCAAAAGACAGCAGCCAAAATAAATGCTTGTATTTTCAGAGATACAGAGCATGCAGGATTCAGGTATAAAAAACAATTAAACACAGTGTATTATGCTCACTAGTGTCACAGAACTCCTACACATTTCAAGATATCAGTTTTATGGTATCATCCCTGTACCTCTGGATGGCTATTTATTCATTTTATGGTGATGCTGAATTGATTTTTGCCTTTTTTCTTTTATCCCAATATCCACACTGTTGTCTAATAGACCCTAATATAAAGTGTAGGACAAGATGCTCTTTAATGACATCAAAAAAACATCAAAATCTGGCAATTTGTGACCACAGCAGGGAAAAATAAAGAAACTCCTGCTACCCTGCACACTGCCATCACACAGCTCACTCTTTATGGCTTCTCGGCAGAACTGCACAGTTTTTAGCTGAAGAGTGGTTTATGTCTTGCCATGCACACCTCAGCAAGGCACAGCAGTATCTTCTACTTCCCTTCAAATGTTTCTACTGAACAATTTCATGATATCATTTGCTTCAGTTTGCCAAGACTGAGATGAGGGAGAGAAACCCAAAGGACAACAACAACAACAACAAAAAAAAAGTGGATATTATGGATATTGGGATGGAAACAGTTCTTTAGTCTTCCCTGGTTTTCCATTTTTATGTAATTTTACTGCACCTTGGTGTAAAAATGACCTCAACAAGGAAGTATTCATAACTGACATTTCTTGACTCCTCTATCTCCAGTCTCGATAAATTAAAGAATCTTGTGTAGGTTACTTTACCCTTCTACCCCAAGTTTCCCAGCTAGAAATTGGAAGTATTTACTCCTATTCTTTCTTTTGATACAGTCATCGGAATGCAAGTTCTCTGTCAGAAAGACTGTTTGCAACATCTTGCACAACAGGAACAACACCTTATTTGCAATTCCAAAGCTGTGCAAATCCCATCTCACTCTTGACCCCTCTTAGTCTATGACTGTTATTAAAACTACATATTAAATAAATTTCAAATATCAACAAATACAAATGGAAAACTAAATCCCACTAAAATTTAAATGACAAGCCAAGGGAAAATTCAGTTAATTTCTAAAACCTATGTTTTAATATTGCCACATGGAAGTCACAGCACAGGTGAGCACATCTGAAATGGATGCAAAACACCAGTGGACAGAAGCAGGAGAGGCAGAGCCAGCAGACTGGAACTTCAGCATTCCTAAGTGATTAATAGTGACCATGAAGATTAAAGTGACCTCATTGCTCAGATGGAGACAAGGACAGAAAACACAAGGTGCTTGAAAGCCAACACTTCCCTGTGAGTAATAACAGCCATTAAAGTTTTAAATGATCCCTGGTCTCACTGGATTTTGCCCTCTATGTGGAATTTTGCACATTTGAAAAGTAAACCATTAAAGAATAAGAAAATGTTCAGATATCATCAGCTAGTTCCAGACTGATAATATGTAATTATGAAATTATTACACTGATCAGCTTCTATTTTCAGCTACAAGCAGTTCTTTTAAGTTGAAACTATTCCCTCACTGGAGCTGTGTTACAGTATATCCACTCATCTCTCAGCTGGGAGTTTTTCCAGCTTTCCACCTGTCTCACTATCCTTCACATTATCATTTCTGAAATATAAGCATATTCTGATCCCCAAAGCAGGCACAGATTCTCAAGCACAAAAGGATATAATTACTGCTCCCAAGCACCCACTCATTTATGCAGGCATCCGGTCCCCAGGTTACTAAGAGATGAAAGAGCAGATCACCCACTAGGATGAAGCAGAAGATGAAATTACAGGCAACTTTCTTAGCTATACCATCACTTAATCTGACTTTAAGAAGACTGTAAGGCAATGTGATAAACTGCTGAATTACACACACTTTTAGGTGTTTACTGCAGCCAAGGTGAACCTGCCGGACAAGCAAACACTCCATACCAGTAATCGACCAATCTCAAACAAACAGTCAGCATTGCTAAAGCTCAAAATAAAACGCCACAACCTCAGCCCGCTACAAAAAAAGAGGGTTGGGGCACACTGACTGCCTAACTTCTGGGTCATTTTTGCACAAGATAAAGATCCCTTTCCCTCCCTTTGCAGTTCTCCAAGCCCAGCACAAACAATGCCATACACCTTCCCTGCAAGTTTTCCAGCTGAGCTGGGAGCACAGGGAGCCCCGGGAGAAGCTCAGCCACACCAAGCCCAGCCACACAAGCAGCACATCAGAAGAACCCTCTGTGACTATAAAAAGCTGGACTTGGTTTCAACAGCCAGGTTTTCTCTTGAGGCTCTCTCCTGCTGTGGGCCCCAGCCCGTTTTCCACAGTACTGGGTATTTGCATGCTCGGAGGGGATGGCTGTGACCCTTCCTCCTCCACGAGAAGGGACAACTGCTCCCTCCAGCACTGCTCCTGCATTGTGACATGAGACCCGGCTCAGGTTCTGTGGCTAAAGTGGGGAGACTGCCATTCCCACTGGCATGGCTGGGTCCAAAGGCTCCCGGACCGCCTATGGCCAAGTCTGTCCCAGGAAGCTCAGCAGGGCCAGGACAGAAACCTGAGCTGTCCCACAGAAATTCCCACCGTGAAGTCATCAGTACAATACCGGGGTGACCGGGCCTGCCCTCCCAGGCGAGGACAGCCGGGGTTAACACAGGCCAGGGACCGCCCAGGAGGCAGTTCAGATGCAAATTCCCACTTCTCAGGGAGGGAAGTAAGAAGGGAAGGAAGGGTTTAACTGCAAGGCCACGGTTTTTTTGCCAGCTGGCCCCAGACCAAATGGCCTGCTCGGCTCATTAGTAGCCAGCAAGTCCTTCCGAGGCTGCTCACAATCACCTTCAAAATTAAGTCATAATTAAGACCAAAGGGAATAAGGGAACACAAGGCTGCCCAGCGCACATCTTTTGCTCAGTATCAGGATAAAGTTTGAGATTAATTGATACAGACTACACAAAGGAAATTCAGTGCCTGCTTCAAACTCATTTATCTCTTAACCCATCTTTACTGTCACTCATAAAGCTTCCCCCCTTAGAAATCCGTCAGAGGAATCTGCTGTTGAATTTCAGCCCTCCAGCTATACAGAGAGAGCATATGGGAGCTTGAAAGATGATACATATTTTTAGTTTTCATTCTCAAGATCTACGGTTGGGCATTTTAAAATGCTGACTTACTCAAGAAAATGCTGAAGTAGAATATAAGTGGCAATGGAGGAATGCAAATCCTTGACAAACATTACTCCCCTGCCCTCCTCCCCGAGCTATCCCAGTAACACAGGCAAACAGGTAAACCTTGGAATCCATCTGTTGAAAGGACTCTGTCTGAAACACAAGATGCTTCTAGAAATGGACTGAATGGTTTCACTTGTTCTCAAGAGACTTGATAGGTATGTGAGCTTGCTCTGAGTGGGTGCTTTGTGTCCTGAACATTCCCAGCTCTGGAAAAGGTCAAGTCTTATTGGGGAGCAGAACTAAACCTCTTCAAGGAACCACTGCCACCCCCACCTCTCACTCTCTGTGGCAACTCAGAGCATCCTCAAACTTCTTTTCCAGTGGCTGTGACATTTTAGTCATTCTCATTTTATAAATCTTTGACATTTTCATCAGCAGATTTTCCAGTTTAGCCATGCCTTGTGTGTGTGTGCAATCCTCTTAAAAAGGGAGTGATTTCTTACAGGAACCTTAGCATATTTTAAGTTATGTTAAAATAAGTCTCCACAAATACTTTCACACAATATTGCAGAGACCTTAAGTCTAGTGAGGATAATGCAAGTAATGTACTGAAAAAGTTGTTGAGCCAACCAATTACCTACAGGACTTAACCACCATCCCCCCCCCCTCCCGCCCCAAAACTTAC